>JAHWFP010079540.1:19517-54435 GCA_023313725.1 Lithobius niger
GGGGGGGCAAAACCTTTTTCCTCTAACACATTCTGGGACGGCACTCCAAAAAGCATTTTAAAGTGGGGCCCAATGTGATCCGAGACGAGAGCTTCGGACTGGATGACTCCATAGGGAGTTTGTACGTTAATTAGAGCAATTGTGTGGGCGGTCGTTTGCTCTGTTAGGGCATTATGGCATGTAGCGGTGCTCACTGGTCCTTGAGGTGCCTACTATTCTGCACCGACTTCTGGTGTGGTCTCAGTAAAGTTAGAAGAACTTCGGGTGGCCGTTTTTACTTTTGCGGAGTATAAACTAGCATGGCAGTCACTACTGCACGATTAGGAACAGAGCGTCTATGTCCTATCGGAAGTTTTAGTACTATCTAATCGTTTTGGTTCACTGCCACCAGGAGGGTGGTTTAATTGCTAATTTTTGGCTTTAAATAAAAAGAATTGTTTTTAGTTAAAACACTAGCAAATTAAATCTCTCTAGAAGCAAACTGAGTTTAAAACTACTCTTGGTTTTAATAAACAGGGGAAAGAAACACTTTACAAGGCAACTAGTCTTTACAAAATAGCTTTCAGTGAAAGCACAAAACAAATTAATTTACTTGAATAAATTATCCGCAACGAATTTCAAAGTAAAATTCACACTTACAATTTCGATTAGAAAATGTTCTTTGGTGTTACCTAAACACCTCTAAGTTAGAAAAAGTACCTTACAATTTCAAGCTTAGTCTAAGATTATGTTTCAAGGCATCGTGCACAAGATCAAATCTACTTATTCACATTGAGTCAAACTAGCAATAATCAAGGCCCTACCATCGAGGTCTGTGCTTCTGTAATTATGCTACAGGACCTTGGTGATCTCAAAAAGGTTTGTTCACATTTTGTGAGACAAACAGAAAAAAAGCCGGTTTTTAGAAAGGGGACCTTCAACCATTAAGTTATGGGAGGGGACACCAGAAAATGCCGATGGCCATAATCGCGAAACCCAAGTCAAATGTTAAGTTTAAATCTTTAAGTTAAAATTTAGAAATAAAGTTCCAAAAATTAAACTAAAGCTAAAACTAGTTTTCTAAACTACTACCTTGCCCGGCATGGCAACACTCGGGCTGGGGACATCTCTGCTCCGACCGCCGTAGTAACGTCTGACTTGGAGTTGTGAAAGTGTAGGTCTATTAAGGGCCGCAAATTTCAAACGTTTTGTTCCATTTTACTCGGAGATATGGTGTTTTGAAGACGGAGGTCGGATAGGCCTAATGAGCGCTAGCGAGCGCTAATGAAGAAAATATTGTTCGTTGCGAAAACGATAAACTCTCAGGTTTTTGAAAAAGCCTTTTGAAGCCTCAGATCTTTTGAGCAGAGGTCTCCTCTCAAATCTGTTGAAGACTAGCTTCTTTACAGGCAATGCGTATACTCACCCGTAAATTGTTCGGGTTGTACGAGATCACGTGACACTACATCATGGGTAGACCCAGTATCTCTAAGGACTAAACACTTGGTTCCATTGACGGCCCATTCGTGAATGTGTTTAGATAGCACCATTTCGGGAGGGGCAGTATTCACAAAATTACAATCTGCTGTAACGGCGGACGAGTAGGGGAGCTCCGGGGTCTGGTTGGCTGAGGGCCTCGAGAACAATAGAAAGTGGGAGGAGAAGTCGGATGAACAAAGGAACTGGGTGCAGAGCCGTTTGAAGGAGTAGGGACGGAAAAATGGAAAAGACAGGCCTGTTTTGAGTTTCACTCAATTGAACTTTGGGAAATAGGCCTTTATTTTGAATTATTGGCTACGGATTCCATATTTACATGATTGCAACGTAATTTAGCTCATGTTAAAGCTTATTACTTGGCTTTGGGTAATGCAGAGAACATTACTATTAAATTAAACAAGCTTTAACTGTAAACTGCAGTGTTATACACCACAACTAGATTTGGCTGGGGAGGGGAGCAAAAAGGGGTTTTCGAAGTTTTTGCACAGTTTGACTTTCGGAAATGGGTTAAACAGATCTTTTTAAGAATTCTTTTGGTTTTAATAGTAGTACAGGCTAGTAGCAGTGTTTGGTTGGGTCCAGTCGGGCTGAGAGGAGAACTAAAACAAACATGTATACACTGAAAATTCGTGTCCGGTAGAATGCTGATGTCTAATTACTTGGACTAATGGCAGCGTTTCTGGGGGCAAAAGATTATTATAAAAAGGCTAAATAAATGAATAAATAGTCTAGCTTGATGGTATGCTAAACGCATAAAGTTAAAGTGGAGGCTTGAACCCTAAAGTTAACGGACAACGTTTGATCTAAGTGGAAATTTTTCATAGTAGTTGCGATCGTTCAAACACAATAAAAAATATCACACTTCAAAAATGGTTGTCAGTACATGGGCACAAGGTTCAGTGCCTTTCTCCTAAAATACAACTAAGCTAGAGTTTGGGGCTTTATGCCAGAAAAGAAGAGTGATAAAATCAAAATATACAAATAAATTTTATAACAATGGCGGCAATGATGAAGTAGCGCTGCTGGTTTTGAGGTGATCTTCAAACGGGAATTACTGGTACTTCCTGGTGGAAAGTTCGGATTAGGGCTTCCTTAAGTGTCTTGTATTTGGGCAGGCTATCGATGGCGAAAATTTGGTTTGATTTGGTTCATTATTTAAAAAATGGCTGAATATGCCTCGGCGAGGCATTTTGGGTGTCATAAGAAAAAAAAATTTCAAATTTTTGGAAAAACAGGCGTTTTTCAGTGGCGCTCGTTTACACGCCCCCAAACGCAGGATTTTATTCGGGGTTCCTGAGAACTCGGAATAAAAGCTAGAAGGGTTTAGTGCACACAAGATATGCAATGAACACAAGACCGCCAAAAATAAGCAAATACTGACATGAAATAAAATACACTGTTTACATAAATGTTGACTTAGCCGTTTTGTATTTTTGGGGGACCAACGTTTTTGTGGCTTAGAGAACTTTAAGTAAAATAAAAATTACAAGTTTAAAGTTGATAGTTTTTGCAGCCATTAACTAAATACTGTCCGCGCTGCTTGTTGCAGGAGTATCGTACAAGTATTTGAAAATGGGGCAAAAAGACATTTATCCAGAAACACACTAGTTTTCAAAGTAAAAGTACAAAGTTAAGTTTGTTGTTTCGTTATAACAAATAAATGAGGCCATCTACTGCTCTGGTAATATGTCCCGTACGGATTCTGCCTCTGCTCAAGTCTAGTCATTTTTTTTTTATCTGGGATGACTGCGAAATTAACCCTCTGCCGCATTTCAATTAACCTAGCCGCCGCAATAGGGATTGGAGAATCGAATACTATGGGTACGCATAAAATGACCAGCTCTATTTACTGTTAAACTACTCCCACTGGGATGGTTTGAGGTTACCAAACAACTTGTTTACATGGTGAATTTGACACTGAAGGATTTTGAAATCAGATCCATAACTTAAATACAACAATGTAATACGCTGGGAGGTTTGTGGATAAAAATGCAACAACCTTCTTAACAGGGCTATCCTTTATCTCCCAGGGGTAGACTGATAGTTTTTTTGGGAAGAAAACCATTTCGTTTAAAACTTAAAGAGGAGCCAACCGGGGACAGATTGCAGCTCCCGTAGAATGTCCCTAATGAACATTTAAGTAGTGTCGTTACAATCTTTGTCAATATTCTCCCACAGAGGGAGACGTTGATAATGACAAAAAGAGTAAAGCATAGGCACTTGAAATTTAGGTGTGAAGGCCAAAACGGGAATTAACTGGGAGTTACTTCAGGATGAGCTCCCAACAGACCAAAATGACAAAATTAAAAATGCAGATAAAATTTAATTTAATCCATTGGCTTTTGACACGTTTAAGAACTTGTTTTAAACAAAATATCTACTCAACGCGTCTGCGTTTAACTGTAACTTGCCAGGTTTGTACCGGACAGTGTAGTCATAATCTTTAAGGGTGAGGCTCCACCTAAGCAATCTGGGATTTTTGCCAGACATTTGCTTGAGCCAGTGAAGTGGGTTGTGATCTGATTCTATGATACATTTTGTCCCATAGATATAGGGCCGTAACTTAGCAACAGACCAGATCAAACAAGCACACTCTTTTTCTGTTGTCCCGTAATTTTGCTCACGGGCTGTTAGTTTACATGAAACGTAAAGGCAGGGATGTTCATCTTCACCAAATTGTTGAGACAACACGCAGCCCATGCCACGGTCGGAACAATCGCATTGGAGGATGAAAGTTTGGTTGAAATCGGGGGTTCTTAGGACGGGAAACGTCACTAAAGCAGTCTTCAAAGTTTCAAAGGCAGTTTGCTTTGAATCGTCCCATGAGACGGGATCGGGTGCATCCTTTTTCAGAGAGTCTGTAAGGCTTGCACAGATTTCGGAATAGTGGGGAATGTAGCGCTGGTAATAACCAACCAAACCAAGGAAGGAACGGACATCTTTCTTAGTTTGTGGCCGCACGAATTTTTGGACAGCCAAAACCTTCACTTCTGAAGGAGTGCGAGTTCCATTACCCACCTCGTGACCAAGAAACGTAGCTTTGCTACAAGCGACCTGCGATTTTTTGGCATTTACCGTTAACCCGGCCTTCTTGACAGCAAAGAGAAAATTAAAGTCGTTGTTGAGATGTTGCCACGTTTCGGCACCAACTGCGGTGTCATCTTGAAAAGGAGTGACATACTCCTCCATGCCACGAGTGACATTGTCCATAAGCTTTTGAAAGCAAAATGGAGCGTTTTCATCCCCATATGCATCATTAGGGAGCAAATTTCCCTATGGGGGTAGTGATAGTGGCGGCGGCCATTGAAGCCTGTGGCGTCAAGCGCACTTGCCAAAATCCACGGTTAACGTCAAAGATAGAGATATACTTCCACTTAGCTGCACGCTCAATACATTCCTCAATGTTGGGAATTGGGTAATCTTTAGTTACCGTATTGTTGTTCAGCTCTCTGTAGTCAGCTACAGGACGAGGGCTAGCGTCTTCTTTTTGAACCATAGGGGATCCATGAGGGGAATCGGTTTCCACAATTAAACCTAGACTGAGCATCCTCTCAATCTCAGTGACTATCAAGTCACGTTCTAATTTCCTATAATATTTACAGGGCTTAATATGCGAATCGATTAATTCCACATCGTGGGTGACAAGGTCGGTACGACCCGGCAGAGTAGAGAAAACACCATCTAACTGGTCAAAGATTTTCAGCAAGTCGGATTTTTGCGACTCTGATAAATCACCTGTCTTTTTAAAAAGACTCATGGCTTCTCTTGAGTTAAGATGGCCATCACCAGGTTTGCCTGTCTAAACATGGTCGTGGTGAGTAAACTCACGTTCGTCATTGTAGGAGTGATTACTTGACCCTTCCCTAGGCAGATAGGGTTTTAACAAGTTAATGTGATATATGGTTTCTTTTTGAGAACCATGGGACTTCTTAACTAGATAATTGGTATCTGATAAGCGTTTAATCACATCACAGGGTCCATCCCAATAAATTTCTAACTTATTGGCTCGGTCAGGCTTAAGGATTAGTACCTTATCACCTTCCTTGAACTTGCGTTCAACTGCCTTACGGTCATAGTAGTTTTTGTTTTTCTGCTGGCTCTTCACAATATTTTCTTGTGAGAGTTCCCGCGAGTATTTGAACCTCTGGAGTAGATCCAGGATGTACTCAAGGACGGATGGGTGAACATCGGGTTCAATCCATTGGCTTTTGACAAGCACAAGTGGGCCTTTTAAATTTCGGCCATACACCATTTCTGCTGGTGAAAATCCGGTACTCTCGTGTGGAGCAGTACGTAGTGCAAACATAGCACCGGGGAGGCATCTTTTCCAGTCCTGGGGATGCTCGTGGCAAACTGTTCTTAGCAACGCTTTGAGGGTTCGGTGGAATCGCTCCACGCTGTTGTACTGTGGATGATTCACACTTGAATTAACACATTCAATTCCACACTTTTCGAGGAATAAAGTGGTGAACTCACTCACGAAAACTGAGCCTAGGTCCAATTGCAATTCGGAGGGGAAGCCTAACCTCGAAAAGATGCCGAGGAGGGCGTCTACAACACTTTGACTGATGGCCTCTTTAAGGGGCACAGCCTCGGGAGACTTTGTTGCCGGATCGAGGAGATATAGAACATATTTAAAGCCACCTCTACTAGAGGGTCTGATGGGGCCAACAATATCTACAATAAAACGAAGAAAGGGCTCTCCATCCATGGGCACAAGCACCATAGGGGCAACAAACTTCTGTCCAGATTTACCACTTTTCTGGCAGGTTAAACAAGTCAAGACAAACTGCTCAATGTCGCTAAAACATTTGGGCCAGTAAAAATTTGTAAGCACTATCTTTTGTTTTAGAACGCCCTAAATGGCCAGCCCATGCATTGGCATGCGCAGTGCTTAGAACCAAATTTCTACACTCCTGGGGAAGAACTAGTTGCCTGTTTATTAGCGGCCTTCCCGCAGGGCGAAAAGGTTTGCGAAAAAGCAAATCTTGATCCATGAAAAACAACTTGTTTTCGTCTTGCTGGCTTTCTGGCAGCTCAGCATACTTCCAACATAATTGTAAAGTTGGGCATTTACGCTGGAGTTTTAAAAACTCTGTTTTGTCAATGTTGAGGAGCTGTGTGAACTGCTCAGTTTGAGGACCTAAAATCGCCTCATCCAAAACGTCTTGTTAGGGGTTGACAAAACCTTCTGTTACTGCCGGTGGAGTAACCTCACATGAGTCACTGTCTGACTCTTCGCTATCAGTCTGGTTCTCACGGTAATTAGGGCGTAAGAGAGGGAGTTGATCATTGGCATGTGCTTGGGCACGGGTGATTGCGTTTACGTAGGGGGGAAGGGAAGCAAGTATTTTCTCCTCTAACACAGTTTGTGATGGCACGCCGAGCAACTTATGGAAATGCGGACCAACGTGATCGGACACGAGAGCTTCTGTTTGGATAGCTCCGTAGGCGGTCTGAACCTCAATTAAGGCTATAGCGTGTGCGGTAGTCTTATCGGTTAAAGCATTATGACAATGCGTATACTCGCCAGTAAACTGGTCGGGTTTTACGAGTTCACGAGCGATTACATCGTGCGTCGAACCGGAGTCGCGTAGGATGCGGCATTTTTGGCCGTTCACGGACCATTCATGAATGTGTTTAGATAACACCAATTCGGGTGGGGCATGACTGATAAAATTACAATCAGCGGGGGCTGCGGCCTTTTCGTCAGCCATACGGATACGACATTCACTGCGCCGATGTCCGGATTCATTACAATAAAAACAATTGCCAGCAATACGTGGCTTGTCGAACTCACGATTTGAGTTGTGGGGGGTGGCTGAATTTCCACTAGCGGATTCAGTGTTCACCTCGGCGGTACCAGCCGGTTTTGCCGCCTGACTATGGTTACGACCACGTTGTCGGTTGGAAGGTTTAGAACCTTGTGCTGTCGTAGCAGCTGTAGGAGTTGCTTTAACAGGACGTGAAGCAGCTTCAGTTGAAATCTGCTTATTTCGAGTAGTGAATTCATCACATAACTGGGCCGCTTCGGCCAGAGTTCCTAACTTAATTTGATCAGGGATCCATTTCCTAAGTTGGGTAGGGCAAGCTTTGTAGAATTGCTCCAAAAGCATTAAATTGACAAGTTTGTCATAGTCCCGGTTAACTTTAGCCAAAGCTAACCAACGAGTGAACAACGTTTCTAACTCAAACGCATAGTCAAAAAATTGTTGATCTGTTTGTTTCTAACGAAACTGTGTTTGCACTGACTCTTTAGTCTGAACAAAACGGGCAAGTATTTTACTTTTAACTAAATCATAGACTTGCATTTCGGCGTCTGTGAGCAAATCGCAAACTTTAATGAAAACCTCTCCGACAAGGGGTTGGAGTCCCGTGACCCATTGATCTCTGGGGATCTTTTGACTAGTCATTGTTGGTTCAAAAATCTTAAGAAAACTGTTGATTTCAGTTTTACGCGTCCAATTGTTGACGAGACGAACTACGTTGTAAAGGCATTTGGCCAAAAATCCAGATTGGTTAGGATACCCAGCACTGCTCAAAGATCTCAGAGGCTAGAGGTTGCTACGACGGTCGGAGTGGAGATGTCCGCACGGGTCAGATTGTTGCCATGCCGGGCAAGGTAGCAGTTAATTTTTCTTGAAAGTATTCTTTTAGACATTATTTCTAAATTTGTAGTTCATAAATCTAAACTTCACCTTTAACTTTGAGAATGATTCTGGATCAGTTAACCGCCATCGGCATTTCTGGCCTAGAACTACCACAACTTAAGGGTTTAAGGTCCCCTTCCTAAAAACCGGCTTTTTTTCTTATTTATGTTGAACAAAGGTTCTTCTAAATAATCAAATGGTTTAAATCGTAGAGCTTAGACGTCTTTTGGGTTGTGTACCAGGTTTACCATTAGTTAGTTTGATCTTTAGCGCTTGGCTTTAGAAACATAACTTGAGACTATTTTGCTAATGTAAACGTTGCATTCAGCAACTTAGAGAGTCCGGTGACTCAAACAACTTTTCTTGTCGAAATTTTGTAGTGTATGAACTTTTAACTTGTTCACTTCGTGCCGATTTTAATGTAAAATCATCGTGTGCTTTATTTAAAGCTTTCTGAGATAATTTTTATAACTAACTTAGTTCCAATGTAGTGTAGGAAGTTAACCATGTTTTAATCAAAAAACTTTCGTTGTTTTAAACAACCAGTTGACTTCGTTGAGATTTAATTGCACGAGTAGATAATCAAAACCCATTTTTATTTAACTCCCAGCCGGCAATTAAACACCCATCGTGGTGGCAGCAAATTAGTAAGTAGTTAGTATTTGAAACGTAGTTAGGACATGGACGCTCCCCTCCTAACCGAGCAGTAGCCACTGCAGTGCTGTAAAACTCCGCAAAAGTAAAAACAGTCACCGTAAATATTAACAACGTCATCGCCAGTACACCAGATGTTGGTGCTCACCTGAAAGGCACCTAAAGAGACAGGTAGCGCCGCTACAAACTGGTGGCAGCGGTGGGATCACGAGGTGCTGTGCCACTCCAAACACCCCCCCCCCCCGCCATTCTACCATGCCAGTTTTCATCTTTAAGAAGATGTCAGCAGTAAGTTACTAAACTGCAACCGAGAGCCCGTAATTAAGACAAAAAGTTACAGCCAAAAGATGTCAGCCTAGACGTCAACAACTAGGCCTACAGTTCCCGATCCGCCTGGAGAAGGAAAGCAGCAACCCCCACTTCACTACACGTAAACTGGGCTAACCTGCAGAAGGTTGAAGTAGACGTTCAACACCCAGGAGGATCCACCCTGACCACAAGGAAAGGAAATGGAGCTCCAGAACTCCCACTAGTGTTCGACTTTCACCAAGAAGGACGACAACAACAGCAAAGACGTTTTGTGAAAAATCACCGGACGTTCACGTGGCTCTACATCCAGGTCTACGATGGGAGGCTAGGATAGACGGACCACACAGCGATTGTGTATTCGAAAAGGTTAGTGCACATAGGTTTGCTTTGGCCGCCAAGCCGAGTGTTTTGTTTCGTGTATTTTATGCATTTAATAATCCACCAAAGTGCTAGGGGTAAAAAGTGTATCTTGTGTTTAACCTGCGGGTTGTTTAGAGAAACGGTTAAATTCGTGCTCTAGTTCAACTTAAATGTGTAATTATTTTGCGGCTGCAATTTAATTTTTATAATTCACGTAAAACTAGTTTCTGCTTGAATTAAAGTTAACGCTTCCAACATGGAAGAAGTACTAGATAGTATTCCTAACAAGGACCTCAAGAAGGCCTGTTTAAATCTTGGTCTAACTGTAAGTGAAGTAAGGCAAGAGTCCATTAAAATTCTCACGGATGCATACGAAGACGATAAGGTTTCATTAATTGATGTTTCCGACGCTCTAGAGAGCGCCATTGAAAAGCGTAACACCGCGATTCAAACCAAAAAAAAGTTAGCTCTTAAAGAAAACGAATTGTTTCTTAAAGCCGAAGAGTTAAAACTTAAAGCTTTAGAGCTAGCAGAAGCAGATAAAGCTCGCGCTCATGCCGCAGCCGAAGCCGACAAAATTCGAGCACACGAATTAATGTTAAAAGATACGGGGGCTCAAAGTAGCGACCCCGCTAGAGTCCTTGAAATCCGTAAAATCGAACGTGAACTAGAACTAGCCAATAAGCAAATTGAGTTAGCAAAATTAAGAGCAGCTAATGGTACTTCAAGTCCAGTATCTGATATGTCTAGTGTTAGTTCCGGACCTAGAGCTGGAAAGGTTTCCGATGCAGTAAGACTAGTGAATAATTGGGGTCCGAACTCGGAAATTAACTCCTTTTTAAAAATATTTGAGAAAACCATGGAAACTCAACGTATTTTAAAGTCAGAATGGGTAGTCGGTTTACAACCTTTATTAGGGGAAATTTTGGTTAAAGTTTGTGACCAAGTGCTGTAGATATGCACGATTACGATCTAGTCAAAATTAAATTACTAGAAAGGTTTGTCCAGACTAAAGAGTCAGTTCAGGCACAGTTTCGAAGTTTGGAAAAAAATCCTGAACAACTTTTCCACGAACACGCTTTCGATTTGGAAACGTTATTTTCTCGATGGTTGTCGTTAGCTGGTGTTAACAAAGATTTTGACAAGTTGACAATTTAGTGTTGTTAAAACAATTTACTAAATCGTGCTCGGTAGCTCTCCGGAAGTGGTTGCCTGACCAAATCAAAACTGGGACGCTGCACGAAGCAGCTAAGTTGTGTGACGAATACACAACCCGTAACAAGCAAATTACTGCCGACGTTGCGGCCAAAACAGGCAAAGTGCAAACTGTCGCACAGCCAGGTGGACAAGCTTCCAAAGCCCCATCTAACTTTCGTGGTGGTAACCGTAATCACCAACCCATAGCTAAACCGGCTGGTTCTATGGATGATAAACGGGAATCCCCAGTGGGAAATTCCTTCAGCAACAACAATGCTAATCATGCATTTGATCAACCACGTAAACCTCGTGGAGATGGCACGTGTTTTTTTTGTAAACGTCCCGGTCATATGATCCGTGATTGCCGTGCACGTGCAGCTCACATTGCTGCCAATCCAGAGTCAAAACCTGACTTTCAGTCTAGCTGTAATTTTATTCACAGTCAACCTTCTGAACTTGTTTTGTCTAAACACATCCATGAGTGGAGTGTTAACGGTGCTAAATGTTTAGTGCTAAAAGACACTGGGTCAACCCACGATGTCATTTCCCGAAATTTGGTCAAACCTCATCAATACACTGGTGAGTACACGCACTGTAGCAACGCTCTCACAGAGCAGACTACCGCTCACGCCATTGCAAAAATCGATGTGCAGACGCCCTTTGGGCCTTTATCTACAGAGGCCTTGGTCTCAGACCACATGGGAGATCATTTCCAGATGCTCCTTGGTATTCTTTCCCAGACTGTTCTGGAAGAACAGGGATTAAAACCGTTACCCCCGTTTGCTAACGCAGTTACCCGTTCACAAACACGTAGTGAACAACAACTTCCGATTGTTAAACCTAATTATCGTGAAGTAGCATCCAGTAGTGATGACGGTACAGACAGTGAATCTGACCAGCGTGTGGTTACTCCACGAGCAGTGACAGAGGGTTTCATCAATCCTAAGGTAGATAGTCTTGATTCTGCTATTTTAGGGCCCCAAACGGAACAGTTTTCAAAATTGTTAAATATTGATAAACCCACGTTTGCCAAGTTACAACTTGAGTGTCCGACTTTAAAGCAATGTTGGAAAACTGCTGAACTCCCTGTCGAGCAGCAGGACGAAAACAAACACTTTTTCGTTGATAAGGGATTGCTCTTTAGAAAGCCCTTTAGTACTTCCGCTAAGCCGTTAATAGAGAGACAGCTAGTGCTTCCGGAAGAGTGCCGAAATTTTGTCTTAGACACAGCGCATGCAAATGCATGGGCAGGCCATTTGGGTAGATCAAAAACGAAAGATTGTGTGTTGACAAATTTCTATTGGACACATTTCTTCACAGATATTGAACAATACGTGCAAACCTGTCTCACGTGCCAAAAAACTGGCAAAACGAGACACAAATTTGTTGCTCCCATGGTGCTCGCGCCCATGGATGGTGAGCCGTTCAACAGGTACATTATTGACATTGTTGGGCCCATCAAGCCTACTAGTAAGGCTGGGTATAAGTATATACTTTCATTACTTGACCCTGCAACGAAATTCCCGGAAGCTGTTCCCCTTAAAGATGCAAACACCCAGAGTGTAGTGGATGCACTTTTGCTAATTTTTTCCCCGACTAGGATATCCAGGAGAGCTCCAGTCCGACCTGGGCTCACCGTTCATCTCTGAACTCACCACGCTGTTTTTAGAGAAGTGTGGAGTTAAATGTATTAATTCCAAAGTGAATCACCCCAATCAAACAGCGTCGAACGCTTCCATCGCACACTAAAAGCAGTGTTGCGTGCAGTGTGCCATGAGCATCCTGAGGACTGGGAGAGGTGCTTACCAGGAGCAATGTTTGCTCTTCGAACTGCTCCACATGAGAGCACGGGCTTCACTCCAGCTGAGCTTGTTTACGGCCGCAACATCAAAGGCCCACTGGAGCTGGTCAAAGCCAATGGATTGAGCCAGACGTTCATCCATCAGTCCTTAAATACATCTTGGACTTGCTCCAACGATTCAAGTATTCTCGTGAACTTGCACTTGAAAACATGACTAAAAGTCAGGTTAAGAATAAAGCCTACTACGACGTAAAGGCAGTAGAACATAAGTTCAAGGAAGGAGACAAGGTTCTGGTCCTTAAGCCTTCCAGGGCCAATAAATTAAGATATTTATTGGGATGGCCCATGTGAAGTATTAAAACGATTGTCCGATACGAACTACCTTATCAAGAAGTCGTTTGGTGTTCATAAAGAAACCATTTATCATGTAAACCTTCTCAAGCCATATCTGCCGAGAGAAGGAGCCACTAATTATTCTTTCTCTGACGAACGTGAAATGTCACCCCCCCCCCCCCCCGACAATGTCTGGACAGGCCAGCCTGGTGATGGCCACCTTACCTCTAAGGAAGCCAAGGGCCTTTTCAAAAAAGTAGGCTCTTTAACCGAAATGCAGAAGAGTGAACTACTCGCTGTATTTGACCAAGTGGATGGAGTTTTCTCCACTTTGCCAGGTCGAACAGACCTTGTGACACATGACGTGGAACTTATTGATTCTAACATCAAACCCTGCAAATATTATCGCCATGCAAAATTTGAGAGGGATTTGATTGTTACCGAGATTCAACGAATGCTGGGTCTTGGCTCGATTGTTGAGACTGACTCTCCTCACGGGTCACCAATGATCATTGTTCAGAAAGAAGACGCTAGTCCTCGTCCGGTAGCTGACTACCGTGAGCTGAACATTTATAACACCGTAACAAGACTATCCAATTCCTAACATTGAGGAACGTATAGAGCGTGCAGCCAAATGGAAGTATATCTCCATTTTCGACTTGAACAGAGGCTTCTGGCAGGTTCGACTCACACCTCAGGCTTCTTTAGCAGCCACCATTACTACCCCCATTGGGAAGTACGCCCCTCTCATGATGAACATGGGAATGAAGAACGCCCCATTTTGTTTTCAAAAACTTATGGATGGCATCACACGTGGAATGGAGGAATTTGTTACCCCATTTCAAGACGACACCGCCGTTGGAGCCGAAACGTGGCAACAACATCTCGACAATGTCCACTCTTTTCTCCTTGCAGTCAAGAAAGCCGGGCTTACAGTAAATGCAAAAAAGTCGCAGGTTGCTTGTGGCAAGGCTACTTTCTTGGGCCACGAGGTGGGAAATGGATCCCGCACCCCTTCTGAAGTTAAAGTTTTGGCCGTGCAAAAATTCGCACGACCACAAACTAAGAAAGATGTTCGATCTTTCCTTGGCCTGGTAGGATACTACCCAAGGTACATCAAACAGTACTCAGAAATCTGTGCTAGCCTCACAGACTCCTTGAAAAAGGAAGCCCCTGATCTGTTTTGTGGGATCAGCCTAAACAAACTGCGTTTGACACTTTGAAACAAGCCTTAGTGACGTTTCCCGTACTAAGAGCACCCGACTTCAGTCAGACTTTCATTTTACAGTGTGACTGTTCCGAACGTGGCATGGGCTGCGTTTTATCCCAGAAGTTTGAAGATGATGAGCATCCCTGTCTTTACGTTTCATGTAAGTTGACAGCCCAAGAGCAGAATTATGGGACGACTGAAAAAGAGTGCGCGTGTTTGATCTGGTCCGTTGCCAAATTGCGTCCTTACATCTATGGTACAAAATTCGTCATAGAATCAGATCATAACCTGCTGCATTGGCTCAAGCAAATGTCTGGTAAAAATCCCAGATTGCTTAGGTGGAGCCTCACCCTTCAAGACTACGACTACATAGTCAGATACAAACCTGGAAAGTTCCATTTAAATGCAGATACCTTAAGTCGGTATTTTGTCTGAATTAAGACACAACAAGTTGAGTTTTCATTTAAAAAACTAAACAAGTGGTGGAGCCAACAAAATTTTGCTCTACATTTATTTTTTTCTTAAAATTTTCTTTAATGGTTAAGAGGTACGTTGTCAGGGCAACCTCACTCAAAGAAACTGTCAGCTTTTCCCATTTCGCACTCTTACACCAAAATTTTAAGTGCCTATGTTTACTCTTTTTGTCATTATCAACGTCTCCCTGTGTGGGAGAATTTTAACAAAGATTGTACGACACATTATTAATATTCATTAGGAATATCTATGGGAGTCTAGTGGTTCCTGGCTAACTCCTCTTAAGGTTTTTACGAAACCTTTTTCCTAAAAAAATTTGTCTGTCTTACCTCTGTGGGCAAAAGGTCAACTCTGTCGTTAAAAGGTTGCTGGTTATTATCCATATTAAAACCTCCCAGGGTCTGAATAATCATGTCAAGTTATGGATTATACCTAAAAATCCTTCAGTGTTAAATTTTCATGTAAAACAAGTTGTTTGGTAACCTAAAACCATCCCAGTGGTAATCTGTTAACTTTAAATAGAGCTGATAGTTGCGCATGCGCTCATAGTACCCTCTATTCCGATCCTTATCGCAAGCTAGGTCCTGAGGAGTGCGCCTCGAGGTTTTTTTCGATGCTTTCCTAAAAAATAAAAATAGCCTTCTGTGCACGGCTGACGAGTTAGAGCATTAAATGTTGCGATTATCTCATTTGAATTAACAGTTACAAAAACCTAACATGTACCTTTAATTTTCGTCCAGTTTCGAAAATAGTGTTTTTTTTTATGTAATTTCTTACTCAAATTAAACTCGCCGAAAAAAACGTCAGTTCCCAAAAACACAAAATGGCATTTTGATTTTTGTATATGTAGTGTTTATATAACTTTGTATTCGATCCGGAGCTAGGACTAAGTAGCTCAAAACTTTAGACTTCTTATTTTTTCGACAAAATAGAAGAGATTGCTTGAATTGTGAACTTTCATGCAAATTTTGATTACATGGTTTGGCGACCTAAGTGTAGAGCATTCCTGTGTGCACTAACTTTTTTTTTCCAGCTTTTACTTCGAGTTCAACAGGAACCCTAAGTAAAATACCCTGTGTGGGGGCGTGTAAAGGCATTTGGCCAAAAATCCAGATTGGTTAGGATACCCAGCACTGCTCAAAGATCTCAGAGGCTAGAGGTTGCTACGACGGTCGGAGTGGAGATGTCTGCACGGGTCCGATTGTTGCCATGCCGGGCAAGGTAGCAGTTCGTTGGTAACTAAGTTAATTTTTCTTGAAAGTATTCTTTTAGACATTATTTCTAAATTTATAGTTCATAAATCTAAACTTCACCTTTAACTTTGAGAATGATTGTGGATCAGTTAACCGCCATCGGCATTTCTGGCCTAGAACTACCACAACTTAAGGGTTTAAGGTCCCCTTCCTAAAAACCGGCTTTTTTTCTTATTTATGTTGAACAAAGGTTCTTCTAAATAATCAAATGGTTTAAATCGTAGAGCTTAGACGTCTTTTGGGTTGTGTACCAGATTTACCATTAGTTAGTTTGATCTTTAGCACTTGGCTTTAGAAACATAACTTGTGACTATTTTGCTAATGTAAACGTTGCATTCAGTAACTTAGAGAGTCCGGTGACTCAAACAACTTTTCTTGTCGAAATTTTGTAGTGTATGAACTTTTAACTTGTTCACTTCATGCCGATTTTAATGAAAAATCATCGTGTGCTTTATTTAAAGCTTTCTGAGATAATTTTTGTAACTAACTTAGTTCCAATGTAGTGTAGGAAGTTAACCATGTTTTAATAAAAAATACTTTCGTTGTTTTAAACAACCAGTTGACTTCGTTGAGATTTAATTGCATGAGTAGATAATCAAAACCCATTTTTATCTAACTCCCAGCCGGCAATTAAACACCCATCGTGGTGGCAGCAAATTAGTAAGTAGTTAGTATTTGAAACATAGTTAGGACATGGACGCTCCCCTCCTAACCGAGCAGTAGCCACTGCAGTGCTGTAAAACTCCGCAAAAGTAAAAACAGTCACCGTAAATATTAACGTCATCGCCAGTACACCAGATGTCGGTGCTCACCTGAAAGGCACCTAAAGAGACAGGTAGCGCTGCTACAACGTCCGCAACTTTACCATGTCTTGCAACTGGATTTGGGGGAGCTGGGGGAGCGCCGTTAGCCCCGTTTGGAGCGGGGTTAAGATTTATGGAAGCAGCGTTTAGCCTGGCTAATTCTAGCTGCTTGTCTAACTTGGCTAGTTCCATTGCGCTAGCACGATCGTTAATTTGGGCCTCTTGATCCCTTTCTTGGGCTGTAAGAGCGGCTTCCCTGTCTTTAAGGGTTAATTCATGAGCCCGGTGTTTATCTGAGTCCACCACTTCTAAGGCTGTTAACCTCAACTCTTTTGCTTTCAGAAAAAGTTCGTTTTCCTTAACGGCTAATTCTTTTTTGGTTAAAAGGATAGCTTCTCTCTTTTCAATAGCGCTTGCTAGTGCATCAGAGAGTTCGTTTAAGTCTAGTTTGCCATCTTCGAGGGCTGCTCGTAAGATTTGTTGAGATTCGGTTCTAGAATCACTAACTGTAAAACCTAAGTTTAAACATGCCTTTTTGAGGTCTTTGTTTTGTAAATCACGAATTATTTCTTCGAGTTGATCCATTTCGGACATTTTTACTTTTAACGTTTAACGTGGTTTCAAATAAAGCTTTTATGAATGAAACAAAAATTAAAAGCATACGCTTAAAATTTAACATTAAGTTTGAGCAGAGCGAATTAGTTAAAAACTTTTCTCCCAAATCCAGTAAGCTAATACAAAAAAAAATACACTCTCAAGGACCTCCAGCACTCTGGTATATGAATAGCTAAATTGCATAAATGCTATCAACTACAACACTCGGCTTGGTGGCCTCTTAGCATATCTCATGTACACTCACCCTGTTTTGTACAATCGCTGTACGGTCAGTCTGTCCTTCCGGTTTCCATCGCAACACGGGAAGTACGGCACTGAAGTTTGGAGTTGAACGTCTTTGGCGGTCAAATCCACAGGACCTCGGTGTAGAACACAAAATCCACGGCTTGGCTGCACGGAGCGCAGTTTCCCTCTCGGGCCTCTTCTCCTACAGCATCGGTTGGGGTTGGGACGGCTCTCGGCTTGAGGACGTCTACTGGAAGCGGCATTTTCCGCTACTGGATTTTCCGGGCGTCGGGCGTATGGAGAGAGTGTTCTTGGTCAAGACGGAAGTTAGCAAAGGTGATGAGTTCGGATGTGGGGAAACACTTGGGGGGGGGGGTTGGATTTTTGGTCTTCCTTGATCTTTTTTAGAAGATAATTTCTCTGGTTCCTTTGCCGTTTACGGAGTGCAGAGGCTTGATGGGATGCTGCAATGACATGCCATTTGGCCAAGGGGATGGCAACACACTTAGGGCAGGGCAAATTAAAGTAGTCGCATTTGCGATGGAATTGGCACACCGTGCGATGGGGGTCACGGCGTGCCGGGTTGTGGAGTCCTGGGTAGGAACATGATCCGGGATCTTCAACCAGGGGAAGTCTTCCCAGGAAGGTGTCTTTACCAGGAACAGTCTGGGCCTGCTTCATCCTAACCATAATCTAGAAGATGCAGGGTGAAGAGGACGCTATCCAGCCGAGTTTGCGACGTGTGGAAAAAAAGAAGAAAAGAGCGGGAACGGATTTCCGAAAACGACAGTAAACGAAGGGAGCCTCGATGTGGAGATGCGAACTTCCGGTTCTAGGCTGAGCGCAGCAGAGGGAAGACAAAGGCAGAAGGAGCAAGGGCGCCAAGTGCTGGCCAGTGCGTGATCCGTGAAACGATGGTCGGGGCAAAGGTGGAAGGATGGTGGCTAGACGTTGGAATGTCGGAAATTTGGGGCCAGTGAGGTGGCCCTGGTGGCCACTTAAGTCCGGTGGTTGTTGACATCGAAGGATTCAAGAAGCTGTGCACACGGCCAAGGCGTGGTGCTGAAGGTTTCGTGTCGCAACGAAGGGGGCGCATGGTCCGGGGGAAGCTTTCGTTGCGGGTCTATGACGAGTGGTGCGATGGTAGCACGTTTTTGGTTAGCGCCAGGAAGCAGAGGCCGGCGGAGGGAAGCGACGCGCCAGTAGCCTTCGTGCCGAGAGGATATGGCCTAGTTCGGGGATTGCGTTTCGAAGAGCGGCAAGATCGAGGGCGGGTGCCCAGCGACAGATCCTAGGCGGGCGAGCATCAATTTCCCCACGACATCCCAGGGAGGAGGGTGGGGTAACGAGGTGCTGCTGTGGCGGCTGGAAAGCAGAAGGGGTGCCGGACGAGCAACAGGGAGGGCTACGGCGTCTTCAAACCACCGGGGATACAACGGGGAAAGAGCTATGAAGACTTCAGTTCACCGTAACGACAGGAGGCGTTAGGCACTGTCGTGCCGACTGGAACGTAGGAGGATGCCGTCCGGGAGCGGGACGAACCCGGGATGGCAACGGGGAGGGAGCCACGATGACGTCGGTCTACCGCATCGACGGGGGGCAACGAGGTGCTGTCGTGGCGGCCGGGATTTTGAAGAGATTCCGTTCCGGGAGTGGGCCACGATGATTGCAATCCGCTGCTCCGACGGAGGGCAATGAGGCGTTGTCGTGCCGGGAAATGATGGAAGGGAGCCATGACGACCTTAACTACCGCAACGACAGGGAGCAACAAAGCGGTGTCGTGCCGGCGGGCGGAGTAAGGACGCCGGTCGAGAGCCAGGATGATTCCAGGCGCGGTGACTTTGTTCCACCGTGGTGACAGGAGACAACGGGGCACCGTCGTGTCGGCTGGGGTCTAAAAGGGATGCCGTTCAGGAATGGGACGAACCCGGGTCAACGGGAAGGGGCCCAAGATGGCTTCAATCCACCGCAACGGCAGGAGGCAACAAAGCATTGTCGTGCCGACTAAGGTCTGGAAGAGCCGTTTAGGAGTGGTGCGATCTCGGGAAACAACGGGAAGGGAGCCACGATGACTTCGATCCACCAGGACGACAGGAGGCGACAAAGCACTGTCGCGCCGACTGCAACCAGGGGAGGATGCCGTTCAAGAGTGGAGCGGTCCCGGGAGACAACGGGAAGGGAGCCACGATGACTTCAATCCATCGCTACGACAGGAGGCAGCAAGGCACTGTCGTGTCGTCTGGGGCCTAGGAGAGGTGCCGTTCCGGAGTGGTGCGATCCCGGGAACACAACGGGAAGGGAACCACGATGACTTCAGTCCATCGCTACGACAGAAGGCAGCAAGGCGCTGTCGTGCCGACTGGGACATGAGGAGGATGCCGTTCAAGAGTGGGGCGATCCCGGGAGACAACGGGAAGGGAGCCACGATGACTTCAATCCACCGTTCGACAGGAGGCAGCAACGCACTGTCGTGCCGGTAGTATTAAGAGGAGAATGCCGTTCAGGAGTGGAGCGGTCCCGGGAATCAACGGGAAGGGAGCCACGATGACTTCAATCCACCGCACGACAGGAGGCAGCAAGGCACTGTCGTGCCGGTCATAGCGAGAGGAGGGTGTCGTTCAGGAGTGGAGCGGTCCCGGGAAACAACGGGAAGGGGTCTACGATGACTTCAATCCACCGCACGACAGGAGGCAGCAAAGCACTGTCGCGCCGGTTGTAGCAAGAGGAGGATGCCGTTTAGGAGTGGAGCGGTCCAGGGAAACAACGGGAAGGGAGCCACGAGGACTTCAATCCATCGCTACGACAGAAGGCAGCTGGGCGCTGTCGTGCCGGCTAGGAGCTGAGGAGGATGCCGTTCAAGAGTGGGGCGATTCCGGGAGACGACGGGAAGGGAGCCACGGTGACTTCGAGTATCGCATGGTGGACCGCAGGAAGCCAAGCCGATGGAGGACGAAGTGGCCCGGCATGGGCCCGAAGACGGGACGAAGGGATCCAAGGAAGGAGAAGCAGACAGCAGCCGCGACGGCGGCTTGAGACAAAGAGATTTGGGGTTTCCATTCCACTGGGGTTTCCATTCTTATAGGGAGGATCGCGCACGTGCGATCGGGTGGCTGAGGCGGCCGTCGTGAACTTAAATCTCAAGGTAAGGACAGCATCGTCGAGACAACAATGCTAAAAATTGACAGGTATTGTACTTTGCAGCATAAATAAATTCAATTCTAAAGTTCCAAAAATTAAATTCAAATTAAACTAGTTACTATCAAGAACTACTACCTTGCCCGGCATGGCAAAGCTGGACAGGACATCTCTGCTCCGACCGCCGTAGTGACCTCTAGCCTTTGAGTCTTTGAGCTATGCTATCGATTTCCCTGTGGAGCCGAGTTTTATACCTGCTGCTCAGGTTCAGTTTTTAACTTACCTCTTGTTTTAGAATTTTTACAGTGGAGTAAGCCAAACGGCATTTTCGGTCTTTACATGCTGTAATATCAGAGTGGTTCTCTTCCTAAAAACCGACGTTCCTTTGTTTATTTTAAACCACGTTGTAACTTAAACAGTAGACAGTGGCTCTTGAGGATTCGGGCGCTCTTTTGCGAAAGAGATATATGTCTAAGACTAACTAAGACTTTAGCGGATGCGAGTTTAAATTAGAGGGTTTTCAGGATTGGACCCAAAAACTACTTTTTCTAGTTGAAATTCTTTATACTTATGTAAAAAGCCCGTTGTTGCTTTTTGTTCTTGAATTTTCTAAATGTAAATTCGTTTGCTTTCACGGAAAGCCTGTTGCTTTAATTCAAAGCTCTCTTTTGTAACTAGTAACCAAAATGTAAAGTGCCTTTTTCATTTGTTGTGATTTTTATTAAAACCAAGAGTTTTTAAAACTTCAAGTACGGTTTCTAGTGTAGATTAATTGCTTGCGTTTAAATAACATGTAGCCCATTTTATTCTAAACCCCCTTAGCTTTTAAACTTACCCACCGGTGGTGGCAGCCTTAAAGACCAGGTAGATAGTTTCTGGTTAGACCTATTCATTTTTTAAAAAAGCAAAGTATCTTCACTCCCTCCGGGATTGAGGCCCAACTGTGCTGTTATATGCCATAATAGTCAGAAAGTAATTATTCGGTCATATCTACAAGCTAGATGTCAACCACGAGTGCGGAGACATTACAAGCACCTAGCCCGTCGTAGCGTCCGCCGCTACATATTGGCCAACATACTAGTAACTAGTACTGTGTCGGTTTCATTTTTTACGAATCGGTTCGATTTCGGTTTTTCTTACAACGGAAACTTCGGTATCTGTTTCGATTTCGGTTTTGTTGTTCAAACGATAAAATACATTTTTGAGTCAAAAATATGTCCCCACATCACCAGCGACACTATGTTGACGTTTTCGCACGTGCGTCAGTTTTGATCGATTGTTTTGTCCAGGAACGCTAACTTTCAACCCTTGAATTGCATAAAATGTTGGCGTTACTGTTTTTTGAGAATGCTTTACTCTTTTAATTTTAATCGGAAAAATGTACTTATAATTTTTTATTGGCATTTGTTTAATAATTTAGTTGAAAACAAAACTTCAACATAGTGATCGATGCACCATTCCTGGTGAATTATTCGCGAGTAGCAATCTGTAATCTGTTGCGCTGACCAAGGTGCCTAACGATCGCGGAAGTTTTATACAACTACATTACGTTTGGGGAAATATTTAACAATCCCACTTACCTAAAACACCTTTAGCGATTATATTTGGTGGTTATGCTTTTTTCTTAACAATACAAACCTTGGCACGTTTGCACGGTGTTCAATTGACCATTCACGAACGAGACGAAATTCCTCCCGTTCGTTGTTGTGGCAGTCAACATTATTGTCTGCTACTACCTTTTCAGTCAAAGCAGTCGATTAGTTTGTCTATTATCTTATTTTATTTATAAAGGACAACGATTAGTTTGTATGGTTGAACATCACTGCAAAGACACACACACATGTATGCAAAGTTCCCTTTTAACTTATTCATACATGCTTTAAAAAAAAAAACGTTCAATTCGGTTTCGGTTTATAAGTGAAAACCGAAACCACGGATTGGTTTCAGTTACAGACACAGCACTACTAGTAACCAGCTAAACCAATGTGTTGGTAGCACTGGAATGGGACAACGTAATAGCAACTTCAGCTAAACCAATTATTGAGTGTTGGTGCCAATTATTGAGTCGACGTTATAGTATCCTGCTAATCCAATATGTTGGTATCACTTTCTTGAGTTAATGCAATAGTAACCTGTTAAACCGATGTGTTGGTAGCACTTTATTGGGCCAAGGGAATAGTAACCTGCTAAACCAATGTGTTGGTAGCACTTTATTTAGTTAATGTAATAGTGACCTGTTAAACCGATGTATTGGTAGCACTTTATTGGGCTAACATAATAGTAACATTCTAAGTCAAAGTGATGGCAGCACTTTATTGGGACAACGTACTAGCAACATGCTAAATCGACATGTTGATGCCAATTATTGAGTTGACGTAATGGTAACCTGATAAACCAATGTGTTGGTAGGACATTATTGAGTTAATGTAATAATAACCTGTTAAACCAATGTGTTGGTAGCACTTTATTGGGCCGACGTAATAGTAACCTGTTATACTAATGTGTTGGCAGCACTTTATTGGGACAACGTACTAGCAACGCTAAATCAACACGTTGTTACCAATTATTGAGTCGACGGAATAGCAACGTGCTAAACCAATGTATTGGTAGCACCTTATTGGGCCGATGTAATAGTAACCTGTTAAATCGATGTATCGGTAGCACTTTATTGGGACAACGTAGCAGCAGCCTGCTAA
This sequence comes from Lithobius niger, assembly GCA_023313725.1. Lineage (NCBI taxonomy): Eukaryota > Metazoa > Arthropoda > Chilopoda > Lithobiomorpha > Lithobiidae > Lithobius > Lithobius niger. Next base: position 42,709 of record JAHWFP010079540.1, read on the forward strand.
ATTAACGTGTTGATAACACTTAATTGGGACAACATGATAGCAACCTGCTAAATCAATGTGTTGGGGTTCAATTATCGGGCCAATGTATTAATTACCAGTTCCACCAATATGTTGGCCATCCTTCATTGGGCCGGCGTGTTTCTCTTTTCACTCCTCAATATGTTGGCAGTCCTTCGTTGGGTCAATGTATTTCTTCTGCTGCTCGTTCAATACGTTGGCCATACTTCGTTGGACCAACGTATATCGTTATCTGCTGTACCAGCAAGTTGGCCATCCTTTGCTGGGCCTTCGTATTTCTATTTCGTCTCCACCCGTCTTCGTTGGGTCAATATATTCTTTTGCTGCTCCTTCAATACGTTGGCCATACTTCGTTGGATCAATGTATATCTTTACCTGTTGTACCAGCAAGTTGGCCATTCAACGCTGGGCCTATGTATTTCTATTTCTTCTCCACCCGTTTGTCGGTGCAACCCCGCTATGCCCGGTACAAGGAAGAACGCCAGAAGGATGGTAAATTCAGGGTTTATTCCAGGGCCACACGGTCTGTCTTCAGGAGATGTTGTCCAATGGTTCAAGGATGCTCTGATCAGGGCTACTAGCAGATGGCACACTTCAGGAAGAGTTCTTAGCTGGTTAGGGACTAGCTCCAAGAGTGAGGCTGCAAGGGGCTGCAAGGCCTTAAGTACCTAGAGCTGCAGCCAGTACCTGCCACTGGTGGTGCAAGGTACTTCCTGTACTATATCCTGGTATCCCATGATCCATCTCTGCTAGCAGCTACCCCTAGGGGCAGGCAAGGCCAGAGCCATCCAGACCACTGATCTCCAGGGACTGGACCATACATCAAAGTACATAGCATTACTGGAATACATCAATAAAGATACAGAGTATACAGAATACATAGCAAGGAGCCATAGCATCAAGGTAAAGAGGCCCACTAAGGCCCTAGCTTAAGGAGTTGGAGGAAGATGTGGAAATCGTCGTTGCAGAGGTCCGGCCCCCGTAAAGAAGCGTTCTCGCTTCGTTAAGGTAACAGAAAAATATTCATTAAGCTAAGCTATTTATTCATACAATAATCAAGATTCTCAGAAATTATTCAGAAATAATACGAAGAAGGCGCGCATTAACAACAAGTTAAAATTAAGGATGCTATGGGGATGTTTAAGCTTTTTATCTGCTAACAATTTAATCGTTTGACTGTTCCAGCAGGGTGACATTACTTACCGGAAGGTCTGGGAAATCTTTGAGCGTCAAAATTAAGACATTATTCCCGTAAAAAACCGCTACGCAAACTTAATTACTTGAACATTTTCACAAAAATTATGCAGAAGCAAATACGATTTGTCAATATTCAAAATACAATCACAATCAATCAGTGCAAAAACAGTCAAGAGAAAAAAAAACTAAGTGCTTGATGAACGAAAATTCACTTGAAAAATTGTAACCATTAACCATCGGCTACCATTATCATTAGCTAAGAAATATTTTATTTCAAAATCTTAATCGTCAAAATCGGTTGTCAAATATCAGTAACAACGCGTGTCAAATGTGACCAACGCGGTAACAATCAGCTAAGCTTGACTCGAAATTAAGCTTTTAATTGCTGTTAAAAAAAAAGAAAAATTGTCTCACCACGTCCTCCATCGATTATTAATCAAGTTCTCTAATCCATACAAATCATTAATTAAATAAGAAACTCTATTGTGGCAACCCCCGTTTTATTTCCTGTCTGTTATTAGGTTAGTTTTCATTGTAGGGTAGATTAACGTGTTAGGTTAGTTTAACTCATTCATAAAAAAAAAAAGTGTAAATTCTCTGGTGAAAATCCAGTTACTCCAACAAATTTATTACTAAATTATACTACCAACTCAGTCAACCTTCAATCTTAAGCATCCGTACGGCTTTTCTTAAGTAATTAACATTAGCGTTAACCCCCGAGTGTCACCAGATTATTTGCATTCAAATGCTATTCCTTTCAGTCTACCAGCAACACCATGATTGCATGCGAAATTATTTTAGATCCAGCTACTGCTGGCCGAAAGAAGACCCAAAAGAAACAGAGTAACTACTTTTAGATTTAAGTTTAAAATTCTTCGGAATCTGCTTCACTAACTGGGTAACGCTCACCTTCAATCTGCTCACGTAAATTATCTATGTGATACACATAACGAGAAATAATACCCGTATTAAGATCTTTAAGCTGATAAGCTACAGGACTAAACTTCTTAACTATCTTGTAATTTCCGATGTAAATCGGTGCCATTTTCTTCATAAAATAGCGGGATTTGTCACTTTTAGGGTGATTTCGTACGTAAACTTTAGTTCAGACTTCAAATTCTTTAACAATTTTATTTTTATCTGCCTTTGCAGCACGATGTAACTTAGCTGCTTGACGTTTGCGTACAGCTCTCCTAACTATCGCACGCATACGTGACGTTAAGTTTAAGATGTGCAATGGGTAATTAACTTCGTCCGTTTGTACTTTACCGATAGGGGCTTCGGGCATTCGTAACTCCCTTCCCGTTGCTAACATACTTGGGGTGAAACCCGTCACCGAATCAGTAGCTGAATTTAATGCCAACTGAAGCTGCTTCAAACGTAAATCCCAATTCCTATGACCTGATTTCTCGTCTTGCACGTAAATTGCTAGCGTTTTTGTTAACTCTTTCATCCATCGCTCAGCTAAGCTGGACTTAGGTGAATAGACTGACAGAAATCTAGCCATGATACGCCATTGCAGGCATAAATTCCTCATTATTTGTCCCCTCAAATTATTGGAGCTGTCGGAAAAAAATTTCCGCTGGCACGCCATGCCGTGAAAACACTTCAATGAGTGCTCTTGCTATAGTTTTAGCTTCAGCGTTTCTTAGGGGAAGTAACTCAACCCAATGACTCCACTTATCAAGCACCACTAGGAAGTAAGTAAAACCATTTGTACTCCGTACCAGTGGGCCTTTCAAGTCAAAAACAATACTCTCCCATGCTTCTTTTTCAGTTACTATCATCGTTTTAGCTTTCTTACGATGTAAAGGCATGAGGCCTAAAATTCCTGTCGACACCAACCATCAACAACTCGGGGACACTTTTTTTTTCTTAGCGCCAAAAAGCGCTAGGCCTATTTTTCACTTCCAAGTTTAAAAGTTCGTATCTTCCAAGAAAATGGACTTCATCGACTCTGGTTTGCAGCTCTTAATAAACCTGGACTTTATCTACCATCCTGTGAAAACAGAACTTGAAATTTCACCATACTTTGGTCTACAGCTTCATTTGAAAAACTGCTCAAACTGAGCGCCGACGCACGCAATCTCCGTCGCCATTTTCTACAAACATGTAAATATTTATTTGTATTTCTCGAATTTATTTCTAGGTATAAAGCCGACTAGCTTAGTGCTGTGCTAGTGTAAACGAGCGCCACCGAAAAACGCCTGTTTTTCAAGAAAATTGAAATTTTTATTTCCTTGAGGCATCCAAAATGCCTCGCCGAGGCACATCTGGCCATTTTTTTGTTAATGGACAGAATCATTCCAAATTTTCAACATCTATAGCTTGCCCAAATACAAGATGCTTGGGGAAGCGCAAATCCGGACTTTCCACCAGGAAGTACCAGTAATTCACGTTTGAAGATCACCCCAAAACCACATCGCACCTTCAACATGGCCGCCATTACTGAACTCTGTAAAAGCCCCAAACTCTAGCTTAGTTGTATTTTAGGAGAAAGGCACTAAACCTTGTGCCCATGTACTGACAACCATTTTTAATGTGTGATATTTTTTATTGTGTTTGAACGATGATCGCAACTACTATGAAAAATTTCCACTTAGATCAAACATTGTCCGTTAACTTTAGAGTTCGAACCTCCACTTTAACTTTATGCGTTTTAGCATAACATCAAGCTAGACTATTTATTCATTTATTTAGCTTTTTATAATAATCTTTTACCCCCAGAAATGCTGCCATTAGTCCAAGTAATTAGACATCGGCATTCTACCGGACACGAATTTTTAGTGTATATATGTTTATTTTAGTTCTCCTCTCAGCCCGACTGGAACCCAACCAAACACTACTGATAGCTTGAACTACTATTAAATCCAAAAGAATTCTTAAAAAGATCTGTTCCAAACAATTCCGTAAGTCAAACTGTGCAAAACTTCCAATCTTCACTTTTGCCCCCCTCCCCAGCCAAAACTAGTTGTGGTGTATAACACTGCAGTTTACAGTTAAAGCTTATAAAATTTAATAGTAATGTTCTCTGCATTACCCAAACCCAAGTAATAAGCTTTAACAAGAGCCAATTCACGTTGCAATCATGTAAATATGGAATCCGTAGCCAATAATTTAAAGTAAAGGCCTAATTTCCCAATGTTCAATTGAGTAAAACTCAAAACAGGCCTGTCTTTTCCATCCCTACTCCTTCAAACGGCTCTGCATCCAGTTCCTTTGTTCATCCGACTTCTCCTCCCACTTTCCATTGTTCTCGAGGCCGAATCAGACCCCCGCAGCTATCCTTGACGTCCGCGCTTTCCCCCCTCTCCAGCATAAAACCCCAGCCCCAGAAGGCATAGTTAGCACAGCTCACAGATCTCAAGCTAGAGAAGGGTCACGCCAGTCGGGAGTGGAGACGCCATGTCCGTGGGATGCCATGCCGGGCAAAATGGCAGTGATTCGTATGTTTGTTGTTAGCTTTTGAAAATTTAATTTAGGACCCCCAAGTCTAAATTCTAGTTTAAATTCGTAACTTAAACTCTCTCTAGCTAGGGAATATTATGGTGGTGACGCCTGTAGCGGCATCTTAGGTTTCTCACCCCATAACGTCAGAGTGGTACTCTTACTAAAAACCAACTTCTTTCTTATTTGTTTTAAACATTAATTCAAATAACTGACAGTTTGATCTTTGTGTGGGATTCATTGGTTATTCACTCAAGACAGACTTTATAAGTAGCCGAGGCTTTTATAATTTGAGGAGTTGACTTGTAAACAGCAACTCTGGGAGGTTTAAGGCTCTGTTTTATAACTTAGAAACAAAACTGTGAAACGGTTGATCTTTCATGCGTGTTTGAAACACACTGTTTGATGGATTGTCACCAGCCAAGGCTGTTCAATCTTGCGGACGACTCTGCGGAGCGTTCAGTATTGCTTTTTCTATTCGAAAAATTAAGTAGTTGTTTTATTCTGAAACACAAACGTCGTTTTAGTCAAAACTTGTGAAAACGAATTACATGTTGTAAATTCAAACTTTGTGCTTTTAAATAATTTATTTCAAAAGCTGTTCGTGCAAACTTAATGTAAAGTGTAATTTTTATATTCTCTGATGTTATAATAAAAACCAGGAGTTTTTAACTTTAGTTCGTTTGTCGTCGATTAACTGTTTAAGTGTAAATAAATATGTAAACCATTTTTAGTTTAGCTCTTGATAAACGGTTAAATTTCCATCGCTGGTGGCAGTGAAATACCAGCAGTATTAAGGTTAGGCCCCTTTAATTTAGGACCCTGCGCTCCATCCTCCATGCTGGGACAGTAGCCCTTGCTGTGCATTATGCCGTAAAAGTCGCTATAATCACCGCAACACCTTAAGCTGAACCTCCGTGTCAAACCAGGAAACCGGAGGCGCTACAAGCACCTGAGCCGTCGTAGCGTCCGCCGTTACACTAGTTTACATGTTTATTACGTCTTAAATGTTTTTATTTTACTAAGGTGACGCGATTTTAGCAACTATGAAAACTTTGACTACAACTACGGTATTTTTGCGGCTGCAATAATACATTTAAAAATTTTATGCGTTATAGCATTTTAAAAACACAAGCTGGTTTATTTAATCTTTTGCCTAGGCTTTTATGAAAGCATTATTTAACGTAATCTTTTCTCATGAACCCTACCTTGTTCAATATGGCAACACAACTACGATTATTTTACCGGACTTTTTCAGTGTGTATCTTGTATTTTTATTTCAGGGCTCCGACCATAGTGATCTCAATTCCGAATGCACAACTAAGCCTTTGCCTTCAATTAATAATCATTTATTTTAAATTTGAGCATCAAACTTCGTCTCCCCCCCTCCTTCCTTCAATAGCTGCGATACATAACATTGTAGTTTTTATAAAAAAATGTATAGGCCTATTTCACGTTGTTATGAGTTTAACTCAATGCACTACTCAAGCCACGGCTTCTAAAAAACCCCAAAGTCGCAAATCCCTTTGCCATCCAAGCTCCTTCCAATCCGAACTCAGTATTGTTTCTCCCCACCAATCAGAGTGCAAGGCTACCCTAGCCGTCCGCGCTGTCATGGCCGACTTTCGGTAGTGACAGCTCGGCCGGTTTGGTCAGTCACTCCTCCTCCAAAGCGACCCCTCTACCTCACACCCCCCCTCCGTCGCTCTCCTACAGGTCCGCGGTTTCCCTCCTACTGCAGGCAGGCAGCAGGTATATAACCAAGCTGAGGGAGAATTTCGTTAGCATAGATAGCTCAAGGACTCAGAGGCTAGAGGTCACTACGGCGGTCGGAGCAGAGATGTCCAGTCCGAAGGTTGCCATGCCGGGCAAGGTAGTGGTTCAAAGGGTAACTAGTTTATTAGAATTTAATTTTTAGAACAGAATTTCTAAATTTTTAGTCTTAACATATAAACTTAACTTCTAGACTTTGAGGGAATTTGTGGGTAGCCAAACGCAATCGGCATTTTGGTTTAGGGCACCCATGATTTAAGGGTTTAAGGTCCCCTTCCTAAAAACCGGCTTTTTTTCTTTGTTTATGACCTCAGTGTTCATTAAATAATCTTAGATCACCGAGATCTAGCATGTGTTATTGTTGAAGCAGGAGTTTTCAAAAAGGTAGTTTTCCTTGTAACACTAATCTTGATTCAGTGTGATTGATTGATTGACTTTAGTGCAAGAGTTGCTAGAGCTTTCAAAGACTATTTTACATTCTGCAAGGGTCATGTTTGTAACTTAGAGAGTTGCGATAACTCACTCCGACTTTTTTCTAGTCCAAATTGTAATGTGAACTTGAATTGTTCATTTTGTCGATGTATTTGTAAATCTCGTGCTTTTAATTGTAAGGCCCCGTTTTTATTTCGTAACCAACTAGTTACCTCGTGTGTATAAATCTTGTCTTGTTTTATTAAAACAGAAAAGAAGGTTGTTTTGAACAACAATTTTGACTTTTAGTCCAATTTAATTTGCAAGGGTTATTTTAATTACAAAACCATTTTTATTCTAACTCCGAAGTAGGCAAATTAGATTAATTACCCATCGTGGTGGCAGTGAACCATGATTAGATAGGTCTTCATAACTTAGGTAGGACGCTGACGCTCTTCTCCTAACCGTGCAGTAGACACGCTATGCTGTTTTCACAACAAAGTAAAAACCGCCACTTATGAACTTATCTAAAGTAACCACAAGTACGCCAGATGTCGGTGCTAGAGACAGTAGGCACCTCAAGACCCTGTAAGCGCCGCTACGAGTTTGCTGCACCTAATGGACCTGACAAACTTTACACGTCCTTACGTAATTTGAAATCAATTTCGAAGCGCTCAACCATGTGTACAAATAAAATATGCGTTTTATCGTCTTGTAAACACCCATATGAGGACCTGTAAATGTATCGTGTACCAGCTGAATGATTTTCTTTTGCAGCGAAAGGGGCACCAGAATTTTCAAATTCGGCGTATCAACAACATCTTTATTTACATCCACATAAATTATTCCGTCACTCACAATTGACTTTGGCTGGTATTTCGACACAAATCTATGTACTGAAGGCGAATCGTACCTTATTTACTTCGTTTCTCCCTCCAAGGCTAACTTTAATGCCAACGTGTATTTGTCTTTTAACGTTTCTGCTCTAATCTGATCAAGCGAAATCTGTTCAATATCCATCTGTTTACACAAACAATCGTTGTTAAAAACGTAACAATTCTGACCCGTTCGTTCATCCATCACTGGTATCAAGATTGGATTAGTAATAGGAGTAAAGTCTCAGATTCGTATCGTCTAGACAACACATCAGCGATACGATTCTGTAAACCTGGGACAAAGCAGATCTTAGCGTCCAACTTAGATAACTCCACAAGCCACTACGCTAAGCGTCCCGTCGGTGCGCTTACCTTGCTTAAAACCGAAAGTACCTTATGGTCGCTGAAAATTGTTATCACACCCCTTTCTATGTATCTACGCCACTTACGTACTGCCCAAATAATACTCATCAATTCCTTTTCACTATTAGAAAATCTCTGTTCAGCAACTGTCAAACGTCTAGAGATTATATCTATGGTTTTCTTCTCCTTAGTGAGTGGATCGACCTGATATAAAATCGCTCCAGCCCCAGAGAAGGACGCATCTGCCATAATTATCCAAGGCTGATTGTAATCAGGCGTTGCTAACAAGGGAGCGTCTACCAACATTTTCTTGATTTTCTGGTAAGCTTGTTCCTGCTTCGCCTCCCAGACAAATTTCGGATTTTTACCTTTCAGCACTGAAAAAAGAGGCGCTGCAATCGCCGAGTATGACATCACAAATCTACGGAAAAAACCTGCCAAACCGAGAAATTTTCGGAGCTCATTAATGCTTTTGGGCGTGGCCAATTCTCCAGAATTTCTTTCTTACTAGGATTCGGTAAAACTCCCTCACTCGTAACCTTATAACCTAACAGGGTTATTTCTTTCTTACAAAAGTCTGTCTTTTTTATGTTTATTTTAAATCGTTCACGACCCAAAATCATTAGGGTGTCTTCGATCGCCATCAAGTGCAATCGGAATTCTTGAGACATAATCGAGATATCATCAAAATAGCTCTGTACGTTCAGATATGTAGAGAGGCGAGCATTCGTGAAACTGAGGCACAAAAGAACGCTGGTGCTTGTTTGACACCAAACATAATTTTGAGCGGTGTAAAATTTCCGAACGGGGTGCAAAAAGATGACACCTCACCTGCTCGTTTCGTCACCCCCACTTGCCAGTATGCCTCGGTTAAATCAAAAAGAGTTAGGTACTTGCTCTTAGGGCACCTCTGCACCATATCCTTAATTCTAGGGGTTGGAAAGTTTTGCATCTTGCTTATCTCATTCAATTTATTGTATGCTATCACAAAACGCGTGGTGTTATTCTTCTTGGGAATGATAAACGCCGGAAAACACCATGCACTCGTGCTGGGGACGATAACCCCAAGCTCCAGCATTCGATCTACATGCTGACGTAATTGCAACTCTTTAAACTTCGAAACCGGATAGGGCTTTAACGCGATTGGTGGGTGATCGCCAACATCAATATCCATAACCCAATTCTCGAACTGAACACAAATCTATATTTCATTAATACCTTGAACAACTGTTCTTTTTCGTCATCTGTTAAAACATCACTCTCATTTACTTTATTACGAATGTCTTGCTCTGTAGCACAAAACTCATCTGGCTCTATGGGTGTAGCAGTTGCCTGGGACTGGTGGACTTCGTTTATACCCGGCTCCCGATTCAGTTTGTAGACTTTCGAAGGTTTATCCTGCCAAAACCAAGTGTTCGACATGAAATTTGGCTGCAAACCCGTTGACTGCTGAAAATCTACGCCAAGGATTACCGGCTGGATTGTGTTTTCCATCAAGATCAGTGGAAAAGTTACAGTTCGTTGCGCAATCTTAAACGTAGCCTAAACGAAACCCAGACACTCAACGAAACGAGTATCGGCAACTCGAACCCGATAACGATGTTGCGTGAATTCACATCCCATTTTTAACAAATCATCTTTTAGTGAAATATTAACGTAGGACATTATACTTCCACTATCGAGTAAAAATAGTAAAAGAATCTAAGCTAGGTCGGCTTTATGCCTATAAAAATTGAAAAGAAATCATTACAAATGTACAAATTGGTTGGAGTTACGATGACCGGAAGTGTGTGCGTCGCGGCACAGTTTGGTGACTTTTTCTTAGGCGTGTAGCTGACGAACCAGAAGGAAATTTTGAGTTCTGTTTTCGCAGAATGGAAGAATAAAGTTGTGGCTATTAAGAATTTCTATGATGGGTCAATTCTGGTAGTAACTCCTGTAGATACAGTGGTTTGAAGTTGGAGGTTGGACAAGTCAAAGGCGGGGGGCGCCAAGACTTAGGAAAAAAAAACAGAGTTCGTTAAAACGAAGTTTCCCGGAGGTTTTTTTGACAGCTGCAGTCCCGGTATCCTCTCCAAAAGGGTTTTGGCTAAAAAGCCCTTACAGGGCACTTGCAGGGAACGGGTGAAGGGTCATTAATCTTGTCTGGATAAACTTGAGGAGACAGTGGTGGGGTATGCCGAGATCCTTCGGAGGACGACGAGTCCGCCATTGCAAGACTGTTGCAGGCTGCGGAATGACGGTTGAAATGAAGCGGCAGTTTGAAATCTCTTGACGGTTACGCCCCGTAGCATGCTGCACCATCTAGCGGCAGAAGCGGGCGGGAGCCATCGTGTAGACTAAGGGCGTAGGTGAGCCTCTGCATGCGGAGGGCAGAAAAAGAATGCATAGTACCGGGTGGAGGAAGGGACCCGAGACAATAAACAACTTCAAGTATACTTTTGTTTATTTTTGTTGTTGTATTTTTTTTTTGTAGGTAAATGTTACACTAGTATAAACATGAAAGCTCGTCCGCGGAAGAGAAGGATGAGAATTTTACAGGATTTTGGTCGTCTATAAAAACTCATTATTTAAACTCGGGGCTGCGATTAACAACACCCACCTAGTGGCAGTGAATACCTCCCTTTAAAGTTCGTTAGCCTACGAAGTTAGGATCATGACGCTCTATTACCCATACTGGGCCAGTAGTTCAAGTGTGCTGTTTCCTGAAAAGTAAAAACCGCCACCCAGACAAGTAATCAAGACCATCAAAACCATCTTGATGTCGGCGAGGCTACAAGCACTTCTACAGTCAGTCATAGCTTCGGCCGCTACAGTGTGAGCGCTACGGCTCAGTTTGAACACTTTTTCAAATGACTGTAAAGCAGGAACCAGAAGGAATTTTAGACTTCTGTTTCCGTGGAAATAAAGCTTGAATATAGGGCTATCAAATGGTGAAAACAGTGGTCGAATTGGTCCATAATTTCCGGAGGAATCCTCGACAGAAGACCGAGGTGTTTTGGAGGTGGGGGGGGGGAACTTGAAGTGAGGATTTCGAGGAAAAAAAGTGTTCGCTGCAGAACGATGGTGTTTCCCAGATGTTTTTTGGTAGTTGGAGTCCGGGTATCCTCTTCAGTCTGGGTTTTTTGGGTAAACCAACTTTACAATGTATAAAGTCAAGAATAAAGTCATAGAAAGAAGCCACAGAAATATCATGAAACTCATGACTATTTAATGAGGAATTTGGACCAAGAATTTGTAAAGACATTTGGCCAAAAATCCTGATTGGTTAGGATACCCGGCATCAAAGATCAAAAACTCGGGGAACAATTTTTTTTCTTAGCGCTCGGTAACGCATAGGCCTAACTTAGAGCCTTCAACTTTAACTTTGTGTAACTCCCTGGTAAATGGTTCAAAACGATCCCTATTTTCAATGCTTAATAGCCACGAACTCTGTCTCCAACTCTGCGAAAACAGAACTTTAAAATTCATCTCCAACAATTTAAAATATTTAACAGCAAATTTACCGGACGCAACTTTTGAATGTAAATATTATCACGAAAATCGCCGAGGGTGACCACCCAACAATTCCCAATGCATACTAGCTTGCCCATCCTTCTATTAAAGCAATCCATTAAAAAGATCTGTTTTCCAAAGCCAAAAA
>JAHWFP010079541.1:0-10493 GCA_023313725.1 Lithobius niger
ATTTTAACAAGTGAAAATTCAATCATATATCCCCCTCTTTTACGGCACACTTGACGTTTTTGTTTGTAATCCGTGTACCTTTTTTATAGGCTATGGCGTCGCGCTACAAAGGTTTATGCATGCAGTCGATTGTTGCTGGCCACTTTGAAACAATTCAACTCATCTTTGGAAGCCTGTATCTGCGAAATAAATACGGAATTCTATCGTTTTTAGCTGCCAATTTCGAGGCCAATTCAGAACGCAGCTTAGTTTGGTTGAACTCACCGTTCAACAATCAACTTTTTTAGCAAAGACATAACACGTGCACGAAGAATGAATCTGGAGTTTGCTGAGTGGCATTGTTCCCTAATACAATGGTTAAAACAATGTAAAACAATCAAAATGATCGTTTAGGGTCCCGTATCCGGAATGGATCGATCAATTAAAAAAGTGGTCCCTGTAAGGTTGAAGCCCAGGGAAATTTCTGGTTTAGATCATGTTTCAGATTTTAGGTAGGTGCAGTAGTTTTTTCTGAAACCGTGTCAGCCAAGAAGCAGAACAACAACAAGAAGTGAAGTTTTCAAATTTACGTGTGGCTTCCTACGTTTACTCTTGCACGGAATTGCATAAAGGTTGGTGTAAAGTTTGGAAAAGTTGCTATGTACTATCTGGCCAAGTTTGGTCGAAATATATTGAATAGAAACGGAGAAATTAAAGTTTTAGTTTTGCTGGAGAAAGGACTTCATTCATATATATATACACGGCGATAGCTATACACGACCATACGCTTAGGTTTGGCAAGCAAATTCATCATTAACCACGTTGTCGACCACGCCATTGAGCCTCAATCCCCCCCCCCCCCCCCAATTCATCAATATGCACTATAATGAAAGATCACGAACGACCGACAATGTCTAAACAAACTGGTGTGGCCTGTCACAATCAGTAACAATCGAAATACTGCTTTAATAATGTGACACCTTAGAGAAGACTTGAAGAGTTTCAAAGTTGGTTTCAGCAACAATCACTGCATGCACGACCGTTGTTGAGTTTATTGCGCTTGGTATCAAAACGGAGAAACTGGTAATTGAGCGTCCTCTATTGAAAAAAGAAAAAAAGAAATTTACTTCCATAACAAAACAAATCAGCACTGGTTAAAATGGAGGGGGAGCAGGGATGGGGATATTCAGACCACTCAATAGGGGAATCCGAGTCTGGGACAGGGGAGGCGGTGGGGACGGGAAAGTGGTTATGGGGGGGGGGGGGCTGGGAGGAAACACGGCCCACACAACTGGGTAGGCCGCAGGGGAGTTCGCAGGAGGAAGCAGGGGGCAGTCGGCACCCTTTTCATTTCATACTGCCCACTACAGTATTTTGCTCAGGTATGCGGGAACCAGCTAGACCGACGACTGTTCAGCCGACGCCCTTGTTGGTGCGCACGATATTTTACATGAAACTAACCATCTCCCCAAGCCAACAAAAAATGTACCGCCGAAACTACAGATTTTTAAAGAAAGTTTTAAAAGGAGCAACTTTAAATTTTCATAATAGCTGTCATATCGTAATGAATTTTAATGTTTGAAATGTTGCCGATACTGCCCATTTAGGCTACGGTATTTGTTATGGTGAAAGATAACTAACCATTTAGAAAGTAAATTAAATTTACACAATGGGACGTGTAACACGGGTTTCGTATAAAAAATACAGTGCTGAGAACTAATTCTCAGCACCGGTGCAGAGAACAATCCTCGTTCATTGTTGTCCGTCATCGTTGTATTGCAATGAGTGATGAGAACTAAGTTCTCAGCACCGGGTGCTGAGAACTAGTTCTCAGCCCCCCTTTAGTGTTGCTCCTGCATCCTTGTATTGTTACAAGAAGGCTGAGATGCGGATATCGGTAGATAAACACTGATAGCAAACACAAAGTGACTAAATTCGATTTTGCCGTGTTTTTATACAGCCAGTTTTACTATCTAAAATTTTTTTATTAGAGTCGATTTAGACTCTTATGCGAACGGCTTGTCTGTCTGTCTGTCTGGGTGTCTGTGTGTTCGCGCTATAACGTTTTAACAAATACTGTGATTTCTGTCAAATTTTGCACACAGATTCTATGGCACCTTTCTAGGTCTAAGTTCGAAAATGGGGCGAATCCGTCAGGGAAATTGCAGAATTGAGTCCTACAGGAAAACTAACTTGGAGGCAGGCATCAACAACATTATTCGTCACTAGAGGAAGCCCGTGCTATGCACGGGGCCGGTCATGAATTAAGTTTAAGGACACATTTTCCCGGTACTGTTCCCGACGACTTGTAGGATTGATCGCCTACTCATGCCTGCCTCCTCTTTCAAGGCAGGTAGAATGGGAGAGCACATTTGCAATCCGGGCGCGAGGAGGGGAGAAGTGATTGTTCGCCCCGACGACTTGTCGGATGAAACCTTTGAGTTGATCGACCACCCATGCCTGCCTCCTGTTTCCATACACGTAGAGTGGGAGAGTGCATTTTCAATGCGGGAGTGAGGAGGGGAGAAGTGGTTTTCCTTTTAGCCTTCCCTTTTGCTTTAGCCTTCCTTTTAGCCTGCATCCAGGATTATAATGTAGATTGTTCTGCATTAAAGACTGGCCTTGTGAGGACAAGATACATTAATCTGAGAAAGAAAGAAAACACAACTGCCCCGACTGTGACTTAAACTCGAACCACTGCGCTACTGGGGCGGATACTGGCTACAGGCTCCAGCCGAGCTAAGTATATAGCTGTTCAGTCTTTCTGAGTGATGAATTTGAGGCTTTCCCTCCTTGTGTATGTTTGTAACCTCTAGGTCATCGCTGAGAATGACTGAACAGCTACTTACTCGGCTGGAGCCTGTAACCAGTATCCGCCCCGGTGTTGCAGTGGTTAGAGTGCCCTTCCTAGTCAGCGGGAAGTCCTCGGTTCGATTCCCAGCCGGGGCAATTGTCTTTTCTTTCTCAGATTAGTGTGTCGTGTATCCTCACAACGCCAGTCTTTGATGCATATTGTTTCGTTTACAGTTTACCTCGTGATTTATTCTTTTACTTCTTTTTACATACGTATATTAGGGATGGGTCGGTTTCATTTTTTTTGACTTCGGTTTCGGTTTTCAAGCCCACAAAACCGCGGTTTCGGTATCGGTTTTTGTCACCCTCCACCCCAACTAGATATTTCTATTTTTTTTTTCTTGTAACAGGAGTATTGCTGGCTTCTAATTCTCTCTTGCTTTCACTTTCAGCAGCGTCATAGACCATGGGTCTAGCTGTGACACCATTTTTCTATGGTTTTTTTTTTAATGACTGCTAGCATTGCGTAGAAAATGATAATTATTAAAAAAAAAACATTAAAACAACAATCAATCTTGATTTTTTGAACACCGTACGAAAAACGGAAACAAAATCCGAATCGGTTTCGGTTTCGGTTTTCAGTAAAAACCGAAAATTCGGTTCGGTTTCCGAGACCCATCCCTAACGTATATTTTACTTATTTTAGTTAAAAGGAATACCTGTGGGTGTGTTTAAGTACAGGTATTTTTATCGTCGAATTTTGCGTATAAATAATATTAAAAAAAAAGAGGAAACTTTAAACAAAGACACTAGATAAAATCCGTAGGAACAAATTATCTCTACAGAGTTGAAAACTGCAGTAGAGTTCGTAGGCCTATTAATGCAAATCAAAGTATTATTTTCTAGCCTACGACGTAATATCAACTTTCAGTTAAAGGCACATAACTCCCTCCGTTATATTTTAACAGTTTCACTCGATACATTACCGGAAATAGTTTTATATAAACTGATTAACCTTTCATTTGCTGGTCTAAGGGTACGATGCAGATGTCAGTAGTGGCGCGTGAATGTTATTAGGCTTGTTTTAAACGGCTCGGTCCGAGCGGTACTTAACTCCCGCCACATCGCCGGCAAGCCGCGGCCCTGGAGGAAGGATAATAATATTAATCCTTCGCTCAAGTTTGCGACTTGGTCGTACGATGTGTCACGTTGCAGCGGCCCCGAAATGAGTATGACTAGTGTCGTAGCAATGCGCGCTGCGGTCGTTTGAACTATATTTTAGCGTAGGTGACGCAGAGTAAAGCGGCCAGAACGGAGGGATTTATGTGCCTTTAAGTATCAAGGCATTAATTACAAGAATTATACTTAACATAAGGATCTTTACGTGAAGTAAACACACGTAGCAAGCAGTTTTTTGGCGTTTGCGTAGTGTCGTATTCGTCAGTAGAGGGCGGTAACACTTTCACTTGCACCCCTCCTCCCCCCTTCAGGGAGCTTGGGTGCCATCAGGGAGCTTGGATTACACGTAGCCTTGATAGGGTGGGCCCACTTACTATTACGCAATACCGCGAGAAACCGCGTGCGAGATTTTGGGAGCTGCTTCAAACGCGTCTGACGTCTCTGCTCCCATTTCGCGCCATTTTACTGATTCTTGTATCTCATTGGCTTTTGATTTTGCTGATGAATCGGCACAAAATTGGACTAACAAACGAACGAGTACTCATCAAACGTAAGCCGAACCGCTCCAATTAATTGTTTAAATTGTTTTAAAGTGTATTAACATACCACTACCAGTACAATCGACAATGCGACTGAAAATCGCAACGTTTGTGATGTGACGGAGAGCACCGTCCCCAGCGATCATCGTAAAAGCACGCCATTGTGTTGGTTTCGACGCAACGACGTCAGTTACTCTCGTCTCGGGTTATCTGATAATAATTTGTTTCGTTTTAATAATGCGTGTTTTACGTTCAGAAAAGATTGAGCGATTAGATATTTCATAATCATTGATTAATTTCGTTAAATACTACTCTCTAGTTGAAACAAATTCGAAAAACCAAGCGTCTTCTGCTTCGAGGATTGGTTTGGGAGCAAAAACGTTATCAACTAAATCTCGCTTTCCCACGGGAAATAGGTATGCTAGAGCTCAGACGCGTTCAACTGAGTGAACCGACCTGGTAGATAGAAGGAGGTCCCTGTGTGCCATGACCATCTCCCTTCCCCCATGCGGCCGCCTCGCCACTGCTGATGACGAAATATCATTGCCGTGGTAACGACACTAACTGCCTTAACAACACACGACGTCCGACAGATGTTCAATG
Organism: Lithobius niger; assembly: GCA_023313725.1. Lineage (NCBI taxonomy): Eukaryota > Metazoa > Arthropoda > Chilopoda > Lithobiomorpha > Lithobiidae > Lithobius > Lithobius niger. The sequence goes on from JAHWFP010079541.1 coordinate 5,094, forward strand.
GACGTCCAGAACGTTGAAAACACCTCCAATCAGAGGTTTATAATTATCTGAAATTCCATGTGTTTGCAATCAGAACTCTAGGTTGGGGAAGATGTGCAATGGACGTCCAGAACATTCAAAATGTCAGGTCCAATTGGAACCAAAACATTTTGGTTCCAATTGGACAACAAAAAAATCCAGTGGGATTGGCCATGATCCACAAACTGACGTCCAGGTGATGTCCAGTTCAAATAAATTTGGACAAAGGTATACAAATTATACCATACTTTGCTCCGACGAACGTAGTAGCCTACCTATCCTAAATTGGCGTATAATTATACTCAATGCACTAACGTCGTAATTTCCATAACTAAAGGACATTAAGGAGCCGACCGTGCTTACTGTTTGTCTTTGACATTTACTCCGAACGCTGACTCAGTACTTGGCCCCAATACGACTCCACTGAGCACGGATTGAAGTCTTATCCCAACGACGACGCGTACTTGACTTGAGCCAGATTTTTCGAGGCATGCTCAGACGAGCACGAGTTACAGAATAGCATTCCTTAGGGCGCGTTTATGCAACAAGAGCTTCTCGCTCGCCGAAAACTATTTGCTAGTCAACCGTTATTTATTTCTGATTAGTTAGCCGTTGCTACTAAATGAATGAGGTAATAGATAACAAATTGCATGTATTATAAATAACAACACGGAAAAAGAACAAAGAGCTACAGTAATTTCAAACATTGCTACAAGATTGTTGTCATTTCACGCTATTTCCAAAATTTGCTATTCTCCCTCAAAGTACAGCTTCTAGCAATGATCAAACGTCGGTAGAATAAATAGCTTATCACAGCGAGAATTCAAAATCCAACATGGCGTCCATTTCGTGGCTATCGAGTCGAAGACAAACCATCGAATGCCGACATACAAAAAACAGTCCGTCGTCTTGTACTGCAGTAAAAATTGTTTTCTTGTTGTCATAAATCGAGGCTCAAATGTTGCAAGCATCGTACGCCGTGTCATGAGGCGCGAGGAGAAGATTTGCGTCTGCATCGTTGCCATGGATACTAATATGCATAAACAACGCGAAAGCCACATAGCGGAGTAAAGGCGAGAAGCAGCCATCAGATTTAGTATTGCTCAAGTGAAAGTTAGTAAACGAGAAAACTGTCATTGCATAAACGAGCCCTTTCTCAGAAACATCCTAGTACTTGCGTAGGAAAACACGTATCACGCATATTCTCGATAAAATATGGTGCTAACCTCATGTAAATACGCATATAAGTTGGGAATTAACTAGAACAGTAAACCATTGTGGAGGCACTGGTGTTAACGATATTAGTTTTATGAAGCAATGACCGAAAGGGCAAGGATGAAACGGCGAAACCGAAAGTGAAAGTGTAACCGCCCGCTGCTGACGAAAAATAAACTATGGCAAACGCCAAAATCTGTTTGCTATAAGCGTGCTTACTTTTTTTTTATTTTGACGAGCCTTAAGTCAGCCAAAGCAATTAATGCTGAACCGGGTCAATTTTGAACATTGCCAGATTTTTAGAGAAGAAGAAATATCTGGTAAAGGGAGGTGCCAGCCCAGGGATTCGATCCGGGAAACCTCCGACCATCATCAGGGCCGAAAGATTCTCCAGAATTAGCCAGAATACATTCCATAGCCGCTGAAGGAGCATGGTAGCCTCTCACGTTACCCTGGCCAGCAGTCCTGGTGGGGACTTTGCCAAGGTCCCCTTTCCAAGGGTTTGCCAAGGTCCCCTTTCCCAGACCCGCAAACCTCCAGCAACCAGGCTGAGCTCGCTCACCACTCAGCCACGATGACCACTTTACGTAAACTTCCTTATATTAAGTATTATTCTTATAATTAAATATAAATGCCCTTAACTGAGAGTTGAAAGTTCACACTAGCTAGAAAATAATAATTTGGTCTGCATTAATGTAGGCCTACAAACTCTCTGCAGCTTTCAACTCGGGAGATATTATGTACACTTTCTTCCCGTGGATTTTATCTCGAGTGTCTTAATTCAAAACTTTCTTTTTTTTTCCTTATAAAATCTATATGCAAAAATCTATCTGGTAAAAATAGCGGTACTAAAACACGTTCACAGGTTGCCAGGGTGGTTCCCTCCTTGATTCCCGTTCAAGAAGCTAGACCATGATTTCACGGAAACTGATGTTTATTTATGCCCGAATGCTCATTGCAACAGTCCCGCTAAGAACTCAAGGCTACCTGGGTGTAAAGGCCTAACGTTACAAATTCAACGCGTCGTCCAGTTAGCCACCGATTCTGCCACCAGTCGCGCTACTTACACCCCAAAAATGAACTGCTCTAGCATGCGGACTGAACTGTGAAAGGTTCGTGTGACACGCGATAGGCGGATTTTAAACTTAAAACACTGCATTGAAACCAAATTATTAAAATTTAACAACAATAGCTTCATGCTACGTACCTCTTTGTTCACTCGACGACAAAACAAAGCCTCCGGAGGGTTAATTTCGTGAATTTCAAGCAGTAGAACAACCAAGGTACGTGTGTATTGTACTGTATGATACGCTACGGCGTTTTCAATTCTCATTAAAAATGTGTTAAACGATCCTTTGACGTAGAAGTAAATCGTCCGAAGACTTCAAGAATAGTCACCATTACCGTAAAATAATGTTCGTTTAGCGCTGCAACACCGGTAAATCTAATTATGAGAAGATATCACGTTTTTGTGCATCTCGCATACACTAATCAATGCTTCCATCCTTTAAGGGCACGTTTACGCAACCACTCGCTTTTGCATTCTCGCAGCTGGAAGCTAGAAATCACCTCAAATTCCAACATGGCGGCGGTTTTATGTCTGCCGCCTCGCAACGAAAACAGCAAATAACGTCAGTTCAGAAGCGTTTGGAAAAATTGTTTCGTCATGAGGAATTCTTTATATTATTGGCACGGATTACAAGACTGCAAGTATTTGCTCAAACGATGTTGGATTTAGCTAATCCATTTAGCGTTGTCACCATGGCAATGTCACCGTTGCCATCGCGATTGATTTCTAGCTGCGAGAATGCAAAGGCGAGTCGTTGCGTAAACGCGCCCTAAGATGGAGAAGACAAAGAGGCAGTTTAATTTATATGTATAAAGTTTTGCATGATCTTTTGCCTAAGTTAACTTACTCTTTCTTTTCTTTGCTTTGCAATCAGATACTCATCACACTAGAGGAATTTCCTTTAAACTGAAAGTTGATTGTGTACATTACGATGCAGTGAAAAATTCCTTTGCTTGTAGATGTGTGTCTTTATGGAATAACCTGCCCCAAGAGGTGGTCGATGCTCCTTCTGTGATTAGCTTTAAAAACAGACTGGACAGGTTTGTTTGTGAGGAAATTCTTTACAATTTTGACTGATTGGTTGTTTTGGAATATTGGATTTTTGGGGTACTGGTTTTGAACCATTACGAATGTTCACTATGTCGGAGGATTGCATTTTCTGTAAATTTTGTTTTTTGGTTGAAGGCTTGGGAACTATCTTTCTGAAATTTGAGTCTGCAGTTAAAAAAAAAGGAAAGAAAAAACAAAGAGTATTAAAAAATATGCATATATATTTATATATACGTTGGTAGTGTTGTTTTCCTGATTTTTCAGGATAACTTCGTTGTTATAGCTCAATTATTGCATATTAGAGATTTTTCAATATGTGTTTTTTTTTTGAGTGCAATTAATGTGAGGGGGTGTATTTCGTAATCTTATAAGACTATTGGGATTTTTCTGGAAATTTTGTTATGTGTAATTTTACTTGACTTGACTTTCGTTTTTTTTTTTTTTAATTAAGTCTTATCTCAGTCCATTGGGTGGGACAATGATGTCTAATGTTATAAATAAATAAATAAATAAATGCTACGATTGGGGTTTTTCGTTCTTCGTGCTTTCAGTTCAGCGGAACGCTTAGACGACGCGTCTAGCATGCTACGTGAAACCGAGCGTTAAAGGCACATAACTCCCTCCGGTATATTTTAAGTTTCACTCGATACATTACCGGAAATAGTTTTATATAAACTGATTTACCTTTCATTTGCTGGTCTAAGGGTACGATGCAGATGTCAGTAGTGGCGCGTGAATGTTATTAGGCTTGTTTTAAACGGCTCGGTCCGAGCGGTATATAACTCCCGCCACATCGCTGGCAAGCCGCGGCCCAGGAGGAAGGATAATTAATCCTTCGCTCAAGTTTGCGACTTGGTCGTACGATGTGTCACGTTGCAGCGGCCCCGAAATGAGTATGACTAGTGTCGTATAGCAATGCGTGCTGCGGTCGTTTGAACTTATAGCGTAGGTGACGCAGAGTAAAGCGGCCAGAACGGAGGGATTTATGTGCCTTTAAGTCTTTTAAATATCGGTAGTCTTGCAAGACTCGATCGCATTCTGCCGCGCCGGGAGTGGTTGCTTGGAGCAGACAGCTCAAAAAGGCCGGCTGGGAGGCGAGCTGATGTTAGGGTGGAGAGGTTCACCCTCACAAGGTTATTCCTTTTAACTAAAAGAATTAGGTTATACGTATGTAAAAAGAGGAATAAAATAAGTGGTTGGTGCCTGCCTCCAGGTTAAGCTTTCCTGTATGAATCAGTTCTGCAACATTAGTTCAAACGTATGCAAATGTTCCGTCGTATGAGGTGGTTTGGCACAATCGCTGAAACCTGTGTACATTTTGCGAAAGCTTTCGCGTATTGAAACATGAGACGAATATTTCTATAAAACTCGGGCAGTAAATGCAAATGTATAGTGGGGGGTCCAGCGCTATCTTGGTTTGACAATAAAAACATTTATTAATTTTTTTCATTCCTCCAATTTACCAAGGTCTAATCGATTTAAGGCAGACGGGACCAAGACTGGCTGGAAGTCAGAAGATAGGTCTCCACAAATGGACACCTCATTCCAGACGTTCATCAGACGTTTTCTGGATGTCCCAGATTGGACCTGAGCGTAATCGGACGTCGTGTGGTGTTCCGAGTAGATACCTGTCGATGACATCGTTCGCGTAAAAGTGCCCAGAAGAATCAATCTGTGACAATAGGAAATAATTTAGCTAAGTCGCGTAGGAATGGTCATTATTGAACGGTGGTATTCTGATTTTCCTGGTTTTTTTTTCGATTTGAATGCGGGATGATATTGTGAAGACATTTGTTAAAGTTTGCAGCAAACAAACTAAGCCTACTTAAGTTACTGTGTGAAAGTCTGGTTTGGGCACCTGAGAACATGCTGTAAAGGTTGACAATGTAATACAATAGTGGGACTGTGCGATAATCGAAACCTTCGATTCGATTTCGATTTTATTGTGTTGTCAAAACCGAATCGAATCCGTCGTAACCAAAATTGAAAAATTCGATTAACGAGATTCTCAAAAAGATTAACGGGATTCCCATCGAGTAACGAGGTCT
>JAHWFP010079545.1:0-13129 GCA_023313725.1 Lithobius niger
AAAGAACACTGCCTTATAATTCTACTTACCACGTGTCCATAAAATTATTTAATGATAAGAATGGCGCAATTTTATATTTTAGTTTCTCACTAAGGACCAAGTTTGATCTGTAACTGCTATTTTTGCCACATCGTTTCCTTTTATTTTCCGTTAAATAACCGGTGCGGGCGGGGGGGCCTGAGAACCAACTTTCATATTTTTACCAAGGTGTTATTGGTACTTATATCAGACCAAAGACTGATAATTCCGATTACACAAATGTAAGTAGCCAAGAAATCATAAAGCTCAACTTATTTGAAGATTTAGAATCGTAAAATTAAAAAAAATTATAAGTCTAACTGTTTTGATCACTTGTGATATGTAAGGCCAAAACTTGCATTAGAGCTTGTAGAAATTGTGAAGACTCGGCTCTCTGTTTTCTAATAAAGTTGGCAAGGTTCATTCTCTCTTGAGTGCTCGTCTTGGCAACTAACATTTATCTTCACATTCAGTGATTAGATTGGGAAGGAAAAAAGTGATTTCGGTGTGGTTTCATTTTTAAACGTTTCCAAGATTCCATGTTTGGCTCTACAATTTGCTCTTTTCTAATTGATTGTATGGCCAGTCATGGTTAGTATGCTTAGTGTAATTTGGTTTGGATTGTAACAATTTTTGAATCGGTAGCGTAGGCCTTTACATGGTGAAATTAACTTATTTTGTATGTAAAACATGCTATCTTGTACAGTGCATGGCTTTGCGTTTCAGCTACAACCTGTTGATGATGACAATACCGCAAGAGACGAGCTTGCCTTGTTAGCTGGCCTCATAAGTCACGTGCCGTCAACAAACAGTCATGAATTCCGACTGAATTTGTTCAGTGACGATACTGAAGAATTGTAAGCAAATTTTCATTCATTAATAAGTTGAAATCATATTTCTTCCTTTCCTTGATAAATGTATGCTTATCTTCTATTGTTCAGACAACCACCATTGTTTTCTCCAACAATGGTCCTCCTCACTTCTCCCTCCTCTCTCCTCGTTTGGACACAATTTTCTCACACTTTGCACATTTATAGTCCAAAATAGGATTAAAGTTTCAGGTCTTTTTTTCTTTACATGATAGTGGAATAGGAAATGTTCCTTTTTGGCACTTGATGTTACCACTCCATGAAGAAAGTGAAGTGATATGTAATTATTTTAATGGAACTGTTGAATGCTCCAGACGTTGGGGGGTTAATTTGGGTAAATTAACTTGAGCGTGGTCTTCATTCCCGGCTCGTCCAAATTGGATGGCCAGGTGGGAGTAACTTGTGTTCCAGGGTTTTCCCTGTCAATTTCAATTCATGGTTATGTTTCTGGCCTTTGAATTACGTACTCTTGTTCAGGTTCTTAGTTCGAATGTTATAGTTGGCTCCCAGTTGAGCTTTAGTAATTTTCCGGGTATTAATGGCCTGTACAAAATGTTAGTTTCTATTGCTACGAAAATATACATACCGTGCAAATTTAGCATTTTTACTCTCAAATGCTTTTTTTCCCTATAGATTTAATTTAAACCAATCACCAGGTTGCGCACTTCCCTCCATACAGGTGTATAAATGCGTAAGGCGTGCAAACATCATCTTTTATTCTCTAGCGCTCGTCTCGTTCAGACGTCCTCTCCTCTTCTGCCTACAGTGCACTGCGGGCATTGTGATTCTTGAGAGCGCCTTGAAATATGTTGGACAGAAGACAATTGACGTTACACAGATGACGATAGATGTTTGCTGCTATTTGGCGATTGTCGCAAGAACTCCCTGCGAGCCTGTTGCATTGTTCCTGTGATATTCATGCCCATCCATGTACGGTGCGCATGTCTTTTGGCCGACATTGGATCCTGTTCCTGCCCAATCTGTGCAGTCTGGAATTTGGCTCTAGAAAATTAAGAGGTTGATATCATCTTCCAGTAATTGTGGTTCGACCTCGGCGTTGCCTGTTTGTGCCCTAGCAGCCCAGGTAAGCCACTGCATTAGTCACCGTCAAGCAAGGCTGGATTTCCTTTTATAACGCCGATTGAGTCACCGCACACGTGGGGCTTTTTCGCCGACTAACTGATATGATCGACCGGCTCCACGCACTCAAGGCAGACCGCCCATGTGTTAGGAAAAGATCCGAATGCACTGGCTTGCTGTATGCCGAGATCAACGCTGCACGCCCGGCATCTGTGTCGTGCCTCACCCGTCCACCCTCCCAGCCTGCATTGACTGCTCTACCGTCAATGCGCCGTCAGCACCAACTATCCCGCCATGCTGATCGACGGCTGCTGACATTCAATCTTCCGCATTGAAGCAACGACCGTTTCCCAAGTTTCAGGACGGTTGGGTTTTCTTCAACAAGCTGGTTCATCGCCGATGTATGCGACTATGGCAATTCATCATTTGAAGCTGTTTAATGAAAGCTTCGTTTGCTGGGACTGAAGTCTGAGACAGCACAACCTGGCCAGGATTCTTTGCAGCTCAAGATTAATCGATGGGTGTTCACAACACTCCATTGTCGTATTGAGTAAGGGTGAAGACAATTGGAATAGCAACCTTAACACGTGACAACTAAACATGTTGACCCATCGGCCATTCGTTTGCCATCCCTTACAATGTATCCAAGGGCTCTGGGGATTACATGGAAAATGCCGCCTTAGACGTGCATCGGACTTAAAAAGTTCAACCATCTGGCCTAAATTCCATCTTTCACAAATTCAGGATTAAGCTGTGATAGTACGAAAGGCGGAAACAAAAAAAAAAAGACTAAGACGTAAAACCGAAAGACAACAGGACTAACAGAATGTGAAAAGCGAAAGACAAAGACAAAAGCGAAAGACATACCGGAAGTGTGGATGTGAAAGGCTAAAGCGAAGGACAAACTGGAAGGGAGGGTGCAAAAGGCAAAGTGTAAAACGAATAACAAAACAGCATAACAGCCACGAAAGAACGAAAGGTGCATGACGTAGAAACAAAGAGGATCACAGAAGGTGCTACATTGAAATCAGCATTTCCTTGGTGAAAATCGACCAGTTTCCTGCCTTTCGAAAAAAGATTGTTGATCGAATCTCACCGGCAACAACGACCAATCGGATCAAGATAGCAATCTTGCGTAATGCATTTGACATTGATTGCCCAGATACATAAAAAAAAAAACAATGACGGAAATATGTCTTGCGTTTCATCGAGCCTCTCTGAATCTGACAAAGCCTCGAAACATGCCCATTTGACGACGTGATTGCATCTGACATTACCAATTGTTTCCTGAGTAAACCCAGTGAGCAAGACCTTCCTTATAAAGAAATCGGAACAAGTTGCAGTTTAGGTTCCAGAGACCGGATTCCTGGATTGTCCGTTTTAGGTCAGTCCACGACGCCTTCATCAGCTTTGCTTTGTATTGAAGTCTTGTGTACGGGAAAGAATATCCTTTAAAACTAAACAAACCCCACTTCGCCCAAGAAATGGCAAGAAGGGTTTTTTTTCAATCGCAATTCCTCACAGCCATCCATAATGAAATTTAACTTTCTCTCGAATGTGGTGTTGGATAGCCAGGGACTCCAGGATCCTTAAATGAACATCTCTGTTTGAGTTAGACTCAAGGAGAGTTTCAGTGCCTCCCCAGCTGAGCAACCATCCCCATCGGATGTTTTTAACAAGAACTGAAATGGCAACCGGCAGGCCCTTTATGGGAAATCTTCATTTCGGGAATGAAGCGGCGGCAAGATCCGTAGCTTTTCACCACGGCGAAGATGACGTCATCCCTCACCTGGCTTCAGAGGAAAACCCAAGACAGAATGATGACTGTGATGTCAAATGGCGACACACCTCACCAGTAGGGTGTTACCTCTTACAACATCCCCCTTTCTGGCAAAGGACAACAGGAAACACTTGGATTCTCTCAACAATAAGCCTGGGAATCTAAGTAGGGATCGGCCGATATGACATTTTACCGATACGATACGATACGATACTGATGAAGGGTAAACCGATCCGATCCGATACGATACCAATACTGATGTCGAAACCGATAATATAATAATAAATCACGACTAAAAGTTTAAATTTATACAAAAAATTGCAACTTCGGTTTCTGGTTTTGCTTTGGTTCCAACTGTTGAGATTATCAAAAAGTTCTGTGCAGCAATAACAGCATTTTTACTCTTATTCCTACTTATGGCTTCAGTACATTCATCTTCTCAGTTAGATTTTAGTTGTTTGGTGCAAAATTTAGAGCATTGGAACTGTCACGTGCTATATTTTCATTACAAACTGAGCAAATGGCTTTGCTTTTCTCACTTGGTTATTGCTTTTGTCGCACTTGGTGTCAGTTTTGCAGGGAAGACAGTTGCGTTTCTTGGCGTAACAAATATCTGTATCGGAAGTCTCATAGTGGTCTGATACCGATATGGCAAAATTACCGATAAATACAGATTATACAGATACCGATATCAATATCGGACTATCCCTAATTTTAAGCAAACCTGCATGGGTATTTACATCACCTTTACAATTTGCGACTCCACCTTTAGTGAATTTTTCAAGCAGAATTTGTGGGCATCTAAGGAAAGAAGCTATCGCAAAAAAGCATGGACTCTTTGTGACCAGACTTTTACAGCTCAATTTTTCAAAGCCAACAAACTCCGGATGAGAATAAAGACCGATTTTCAACCTAAAGCCGCTGAAATTGGAAATGAAAAACGAGCTTTAAAGGAAACCACAGGCTGGTGCAGATCTACAGAACACCGAAGCTCCGGATCAAGTTTATCCCATGTTAAATGTTATGTCTTCACAGAAGTTCTCTTCGAACCATCTTTTGGATCAGAATTGCCCTCACTGAACCACATCGAAGATGTCTTACAACAGTTCAAGATTTTTCTGGGCCACAGTTGCAGAATTTGACACAATCGAACAACCTCAGGTGGGAACCTGAACTCCATGGCAAGCTGGAAGCTGGGTGACCATGCTTTCCAATCATCTTCGAAAGACACCAAAGGAGCAAGCCATCTCTTGGGTGAATATCTTGGGTGGTTGGAAGTTCAATTCTAATCTGTAATAGTTCCACTTCACAGGCATAAACCAGATTTAATCTTCCCGTTGGATGCTTCAATGGAGGGCTAGGGAGCCCACGTCAGAGGCTCACGGCCTCGGGACTGTGGACAAAGGTAAAATCAAATCAATGTCCTGGAACTCAAGGTAGTCTTCAAGACCTTCAACCAATTCTAATCCTTGGCTTCAGGGAAGACAACACAAGTCCATACTGACAACAGTACAGCAGGAGCATATCTCCAGAAAGGAAGCGGAACAAAGTCCAGAAACCTTCACAATGTCACCTCGGAGCTTTCAAATTTTGCATTCAGTCAGTAACGACTCTTATATCTTCATGTTCCAGGAAACATGAGGCGTCTCAAACAAACCTCGAGGGAATGGACTCTCAAAACATCATCTGCATGTTCGCCATTTGGGGAATTCGTATGGTAAGTGCAATGCCAGACTTCCCCACTTAATCAGCCAGTCTCGTACGATCAAGCTTCTGAAATTGACGGCATCTTCTGTTACTTGTTCCCACCATTCAAGCTTCTACCACTGTTCCGACAGAAAATGGAAGCAACACAGGGCCTGCTCATCTTGATAGCTCCATACTGGCCATCTGCACCTTGTTTTCCTTAACTCCTATAATGCCTGATAGACAATCCACGGAGTCTGCCAGAATCACATAATTTCCATCCCAAAGAAACGGAAGTCTATTCCACCCAAACACCGGGGCCTTGGAACGACACAGGGTGGCTACTATCATCAGACTTATCAAGGAGGCAGGAATTCTTTAAAAACAAGCAGTATGAATCGCATGCAAGTCAATCAAACTCAACCAACAGAATCTATGACAGCCACTGGAAGAAATGGTTTCGTTGGTGTGACAGGCAGAAAGGTAGTCCATTCGCTCTCTTTGCCTGACCTGTTAACCTAGTTCGATGACTTCTTCACATCAGGTCTCAAAGGATTCATCATTTTAGTACACTACTCATCTCTAAATTCCGTGTTCAAAGTCGCTGGTAAAGAATAACTTGCAGAGGATTATCACATTTCAAGCCTAATCAAATCTTTCGAAAACGAAAGACCTGCAATCAGAAGAAATTTTCCAGACTGGGACCTCTCCTTGGTTGTTGACTCATTAATGAAGGAACCCTACGAACCTTTTTTAATTGCAACTTTCATCTTCTACCCCGTAAAACCGTCTTCTTGATAACACTAGCATCAAACTTACGGCATAGCGAAGTTTAAGCCCTTTCCGTATATCCAGCCTACTTGTTCTTCTTAGACGATTACAAGGCTGTCTCACTAACACCAAGAGCATCATTTAGAGCAAAAGTCTAATGAACTTACTAAGCCAATTGTCATTCCTGCTCTCACCCTAATCACCGCTGACGAGCTTGAACGACACTTATGCCCTGTCCGAGCCTGAAGATTCAATTTAGGGCGAACTGACAGCAATGAAGTCTGGAAGGGAAGAAATCAATTGTTTCTGCCATTCAAATCGAACTTCGGAGAAACGTCTGTTGCAATGATTGCCAAGTGGATTATGATTCCAAACTCTGTATCTCGCCCTCTTTTCACCCGTAACAACTGCAGGGTGCCCCCTGCTGGATTTGTGGAAATAAATGATGATGATGGTTGTGACCCTCATAATGGAAATCTTGTTTCAAGTATTCAAGGTGCTGTCCATAAAACCTTTCTAAATGAGGATATTAATCTGAAGCTTATTCTTATCAACTTCCGTAGCATTAGAAATAAGGAAGTACAGGTAATTGAAATGATTGAGCATTACAGCCCGGACATTGTTTTAGGTACTGAAACATGGCTCGATAACGAGGACAATATTTACAGTTGGTTCCCCATGATGTATAACATTTACAGACGGGATCGCCAAGATTATGGTGGTGGTGTCCTTATTGCTATTAAAAGCACGCTCCAAAGCTACATGCTTGAAACTACTGGTGATGTTGAAACTTGTTGGTGTAAGGTGACTGTTGGTAATAATGATCCACTCTGGCTTGGTTGTCTATATAGCCCTGTTTCTGGTGATGATACTACTATCAACAGTATTTGTGAGCAAGCCAGGGAGATCATCCCTTCAAATGCTAGAAACATTGTCATTGGGGGGGACTTAAATCTACCAGATCTGAAATGGCACGAGCAGTCGTGGCGGGAAAAAACCTGCGATATTAAGCCCGCGGGCCTACAGTTGCTGATGGAGGAGTTCTGCCTGGAACAGGTGGTTGAAAAACCTACACGCGGAGAAAATTGCTTGGATTTGATCTTTACTTCTTTGGACAGTGACCTTGCAGTAAATGTTGAAGATGGCATTTCTGACCACAAAATTATTTGTCTTGTTTTGCCCCTTGCCATTGCGAAAAAGGCTTCTAACAAAATCAAGAGGATGTTATATGGCAGGACAAACTGGACTCTTGTAACTGAGAGGCTGGAGGTCAGCTTTGCCGACTTCTTGGCGACAATGAACTTAAAAACTGTTGACGAAAACTGGGTCTTTTTCAGAAACGAACTGTTGAGTGCTGTCGAGGATCTTACCCCATCCATTTTCGTTTCCCCAAATAAGGATAAGCCAGGGTTTGACGGGGAGTTAAAGCGGCTGATTAACAAGGCTCGGCGAATGCGCATCAAAGCTAAATCATCTATATGTGACAATATCAATCAAGAAGTTAAGTCTCTGCGTAGTGATATTAAACATAAGATTCGAGATAAAAAGCGAAAGTACAAGGAAAACCTTGGAGAAGACATTGCCAACAACCCCAAGCGTTTTTGGTCGTATGTGAAAAGCATTGACCCAAAAAAGTGTGGTGTACCCACTCTTGTTTCTTCAACTGGTGATCAAGCATTTGATGGTTCCTCCAAGGCAAACCTTTTAAATCGTTACTTCGAGTCCGTTTTTACACGCTCTTCACCTACTACTGATGAACATCGTCTTGATTCGCAGACCGCGAGCACAATGAAGAACATTGTGATAAATCGTGGGGGAATTAAAAACTTGATTTATGGGTTGAAGGAGGGGAAGGCAGTTGGACCCGATGGTATTGGATGTACTGCTCTCACAAATACTGCTGATATTACAAACTTCTAATATACAAACTTCTTGTATTTTATTTTTGCTCAATCACTTGATCAGGGTAAAATTCCTGACGATTGGTTGGTGTCTGCAGTGGTGCCTATTTTTAAGGGAGGTAAGAAAAGTGACGTTAAAAACTATAGGCCCGTTGCCTTAACGTCCATTTGCTGTAAAATGCTCGAGCATATTATTGTCAGTGGAATGGTGAGATTTTTGGATGAAGAAAAACTCCTTACGCAGGAGCAGTTTGGATTTAGGAAAGGTGCTTCATGCGAACTTAATGCTCACATCCATGGTGCATGATATTGCTGTGGGTCTCGATCTGGGTTTCTCTGTGGATGTCGTTTCACTCGATATGGCCAAAGCCTTCGACACCGTGCCACATGAACTGTTGTTCATGAAGATGGAGGCGTATGGCATATGTCAGAAGGTGATTAGCTGGTTCGGCTGCTTTCTAAGGAACAGAAGTCAGTACGTGATGGTGGAGGGCAGCAAATCTGACAGGGTGTCCGTAACATCTGGTGTACCCCAGGGCTCCGTGAGCGGGCCACTCTTGTTCCTGCTATACATAAATGACCTAATGTGGGTTGTGTCTTCCGCCCATAAACTCTTCGCAGACGACACTTACATTCACCGAGTCATAAGGGATGATCATGATAGACAAATTCTGCAGACCGATTTGTGCAAGGTTAGCAATTGGTGCGACACCTGGCAAATGAAACTGAATGAATCTAAGACCAAGGTGCTACCCATCTCACACAGAAGAAATGCCATTGATCCTGGATATTCCATAAATGGCCACTTATTGCAAAATGTCACTAAAGTCTCATGTCTTGGGGTGATGCTCGACAGAAAGCTGTCGTGGTCTGACCAAGTCCACGGTATTTGTACCAAAGTCAATGGCGAAATTAAGTTTTTCCACAGGCTTCTTAAACAAGCTAGTCTCAGAGTTCGGGAGATTGTGTTCAACACTGTTGCACGTCCTAAATTAGAATACTGCAGTGCTGTGTGGGATCCCTACACGAAGTATCTTTCGGATTGTTTGGTGAGAGTGATGCGGAGGGCGGTGAGAATGGTCACTGACAATTACAAGAGAGAGACATGTGTCACTGGAATGTGCAACAAGATGTGGAACTCGATGGAAGAGCGAAGAAAACTCCATATGTTGCAACTGTTTTTTCGCGTTCTGAATGGCGGTACTATTGTGGATCAGATTGACTTCTGTAGTGCCCCTGACTTTGTGGGTCGCCATGACCACACCAGAAAGGTAAAAAGATTGCAGTGCAGCAAGAACGTACTTGCAGGCTCCTTTTTTCCACGCACCATTGTTGAATGGAATAATTTGCCCCAAGAGGTTGCTCAAACTGACTCTGAAATTGCTTTCGTCAGAAAGCTCAAAAGTACTTTATAGCCTATGATCTGCAGCCATACTGTGATTGCCTTGCGACTGTGGCGCTTGTGGGCTTCTTTTTTTTTCCTTGTTTTTGTTCTGTTTTTATGCTGCTTAATTGCTCCTTGGGGCGTTGCAGTTATTTCAAATAAATAAAATGACAGTGATTGTAAATGCTTGTGAAGCATCCAACATCAGTTGCCATGACAATAACATTCGAACTTCGGAGAAACGTCTTCCGCAATGATTGCCAAAGTGGATTATGACAGTGATTGTAAACGCCTATGAAGCATCTGACATCAGCTGCCATGACAATAACATTCGAGTCACAGAACATGAGCTAAAAGCCATCTCCACTTCTTGGGTCTACCACAACAGCATTCCCATTCCCAAGATTATGCAAGCTCCATCATGGAGAAATACATCAGTCTACCTCAGGGACATGACCACCCACACTGATGGACTTACTAAGCTATACCCTTCGTCACTGCAAGAATTGTTGTCCAGCCCCCCACAGCACTAATGATGAAGAAATAAAATAGCCCTTTTCAGGGCCACCGATTCAGGAAAGAGATCCGGAACCACTGTTCGAATTAAATTTTCATTTTGTGCTAAAGTCTGACTTTCTAACCCCTGGGGAACCGGTCAGGTGTTGCCCACCGCCATTTCTTTATTGCCAAAACATCTTAACCTGGTAATTTTAGCATTACATTCCTCGAATGTGATGTTCCCCTGGAGGTTTCTTCCGGTTTGTAGACGCCTGCTTGCATATCCCACCGCGCATGCGCGGCGCGGTCCTCCCTTATAAAAGCGCCAGCGCGCACGTTGTCGGCATTCATTTTCCTCCAGAGGTGTCTCCACGCCACCTCGCTCCCCGGTTCCCCGACTGTCGTTTGGAAAATTGAATTTCTTCCCGAAGATGGACATTGTCGAAGACCGCCCTTCGCCCGCTGCTCGTCCTCGTGCTCTTACTCACTTCGATCTTGGCTGTCGTTGGGCATCCGCCCTCGACCTCGCCGCACCTTCCCGCACGTCACCCGCCGACACCATGCTGACGCCACATCGCCTGACTCTCCGCTTCTCCCGGGCCAGCGCTCGCCGCTCCTCGCCCCACTGGATCTGTCGTCACTGCGTCAAAACGTTCAAGCCGCCAAAGACTCCTACCGGACCGCCAAGCGCATCCTCTGCCAGGCGACACTCACCCGCTCTCCGGAACGAAACGCGCCACTCGACCTGTCGTCCAGCTCCTCCCGGATAGACCTCAGCGTCAGCCGCAGTGTCGTACGAGAAATCGTACACGACACTGTCCGCCACCTGCAGTCCAACCCGATGCCTCCCCCGTCCTGCACCTCATCGGTACGAAAGGCCCGCACCAAGGACTGGGTCGCTTCCACCTCTAGCCACGAAGGACACAGGCGTGCCGCTTCCCCCCGCCGGCCTCAGCACCCAAGCGCAAGCCGTGCGACACACTGTCGTCGCACCACCCACTGTCGCCCGCCCCTACTGCCGAGAAACGCATCAGATTCCCGGACGACACTCCAGACGAAACCACCCTGTCACTCGCAGCTCTTCTAAAGACTGGAGGAGACAGTCCCGGATTGTTTCCTGTTCAAGCCCTCAAAAGCACCGGACGCTCCAGTCATCAACCGTGGCCTAACGACAGGCCTTGGATTCGCCTCGAGGGACAAGGACACCAAGCCCCGCTGCCTCCTGGGTCAGTCAACGACACTCCTAACCTGTCTCCTCCGCAACGAAGGCTCCATCCTAGGCAAAGGCGACCCTCTTCTTCTCGACACGGAACCCCCGATGCCACGTCCCGGACGAGAAAACAGCTTCTTCAAACCCTTCGGAGACGGCGCTACAAATCCCCGCAATTTTGAAACCTACCCGGAATGTGAATTCATTTGCAGCGAAATCAAGATGGACTTCGGCACTTCTATGTCCATACCCAAGAATGCTGACATCCCAACCTTCGTACTGTACGAGAACGACAAATGTCTTCGGCTAAGCTTACGAGCGGCCTCCCAAGCTGACGTCCTACACACGTCCATCAACGCCCTATGTGAGAAGCTGTCGTCCGACAATCATCCCGAAGAGCTCAAGAACTTGCCGTCCCTGATTACCCAGCTCTTCCAAAAGGCCCATTTCGCCACCTATCACGCCATCAACTGGGCGACAAGAGCGCTGTTCAATAACACACTCCTCCTTCGCGACATCGCCTTGTCGTCGGCAAACAACTTGAACTTCTCTACACAACACCGCCTGAGAAATCTTCCGATTCACGAATCCGAAACTCTCTTCCGAGGCCAGATCCCAACACTCGCTCCTCACCTTGATGTCTCGAAGCCAAGACCGCACAAACAATCCATGTCTTCAAGCCGCCCGTGGCACAGACAAGCCAACTCCCGTCCCACCGACGACTGGCACAAAAATACGGCATCATCCTCAAGCCGCCCGGACGACACTGCCGCTCCACAGCAACGAAACCAGCAGCCCTTTCGTTCCGACGCTCCTCGCTCCCGCCCCGGCCAACGCTCCCATCAGAAGCGTGCCGCTACCCCAGACCGAAGGAGCCGATTCTCATCACCCGGGGCAGAAGAACCCAACGGAAAAATCAACAATGACGCCCTGCCCTTCGCTGGCCTTCCTGTCGGGGCCAGATTACGCCACTTCCTCCCGTCCTGGCAAAGACTAACCACCAATCTGGAAATTCTATCAATTATAAAACAAGGCTTTCGTCCGACGTTCCTGCACCAACCGCCGCTGTCGCCATCTCCCCTGTGGGACTTCTCGCCCTAAACGACAGCTCCCCTGTTGCACGAAGTATCGGAGTTGCTACGGAAGGAGGCGATACGACAACTCTCCAACCCAGGCCCGGGGTTCTACAGCTCGATCTTCACCCGGCCAAAGAAAACAGGAGGCTCACGTCTAATCTTCAACATGAAACCCCTCAACAAATACATCCAAAACGAACACTTCAAAATGGACACCCTAGACTCCATTCGCCAATCATTCATGCAGGGCGATTGGACAGTCACCATCGACCTGGAAGATGCTTACCTCCATGTCCCCCTCCATCCAGCGATCACCCACTACTTTCGTTTCATCTACAACCAAGAAGTCTTCGAATTCCGCTGCCTTCCCTTCGGTCTGAATGCAGCCCCAAGAATTTTCACTCTAGTACTGAAACCAATCCTGGCCTACCTTCACCAGCACCAAATACAAGCCAATGCCTATCTCGACGACTGGGCCCTCAACGACCCAGACCCGCCCCAATTAGAACGCAACAAGGACAAAACCATCAACCTACTACACAGCCTAGGATTTGGCGTAAACCTGGCGAAATCACGACTCCTTCCAGAACAAGCTTTCACGTTCCTCGGAGCTTCGTTCGACCTTCGTTCAGCATCAATCTCTCCCTCTCCACATCAATCTCTCCCTCTCCAGAAAGCATAGAGGATCTCTTACACCACATCCGGGTTTTTCGCCACCAACCAAGCTTCTCCGCCCGAGAACTGAGCTCCCTCATCGGGAAAATGGACGCAATGGCCAACCTGGTCCCTTACGGACGGTGGATGGTAAGACCATTCCATCACTACCGGATAGACAATCATTCAATCAACCAAAACA
>JAHWFP010079547.1:11903-32642 GCA_023313725.1 Lithobius niger
AACTCACTAATCCTAAAGTCCTCCACTATGAAAAACACCATAGGACTAGATACAACCTAGAAGCCTACGAAATTTTCACAAGAAACGACAAAGTTATCAATCATATTTTACCAACCTGGCAACCTGACGAGTAGGGAAAAACACGCATGGGAAAAACACGCATAGCAACACTCTTTGCAAATTTATCCTAGCACAGGAAAAAAAGTTTGCACTTCATTAAACGTTATAACTGGTGGAAGTTAAAGGGATATACCTCCCAGCGCCATTTTTCTCGATCCTCCACATCAAGTTCGGACCCAAAGGTCAATTTACTTACCGTTAGTCAATCCCTGTAGCTAAAAATCCGGTTTTTTTTTAATGTGGCGTGTAGGAGATTTTCTGTGAATATTGGTTAACTTTATTTAGGTTCGTCCCGAACAAATTGTGATGCTTTGTGTGCCTACAATGACCTTGAAGTTTTATTGTGTGTGCGCAGTACTAATTTTAATCGTTTGCTAGTAATTAGTATGAGATCAAAAATCCAAAAGACTAACGCAGTAAAAAATAAAATTAATTATTCCAACAGATCGCCGAAACAAAATTATAAGACAACAGTCTAGAAAATCATAAATCGAGTTTTTAAAACACAAGAATCATTTCGGGTTTTGAGGACATATTCAATGCGTTCACGCTGGCTTGTCTATTAAGCCCTGACCAGACTGGCTGCTCGCGGCTGCACGCCGACATAGTATGGTGTAAAAAAGACTTCAATATTCGTCCCTGACGCAACACCAACCACACAATTGCTGCAATGTTGACCTTGTAGGGACGTAGTCACGCATAGCTTCGCACGAAATTTTCTTCTGTCTGGAGAGGCCTTTAGGCGTAATGCCAACTTATACAGTAGCTGCGTTCGTCGCTGCAAGGAACGAAGCTACTGTCTCAGTTGACCTTGGTTATAATAGATGTGCGGATGCGAATGGTGCATCGCTGCGAAGAACGAAGCTACTGTCTCAGTTGACCTTGACTATGACAAATGAGCGGATGCGAATGGTGCGCCGCTGCGCAGAACGAAGCTATTGTCTCAGTTGACCTTGGCTATGATAAATGTACGGATGCGAATGGTGCGTCTCTGCGAAGAACGAAGCTACTGTCTCAGTTGACCTTGGCTATGATAAATGAGCGGATGCGAATTGTGCGTCGCTGCGCAGAACGAAGTTACTGTCTCAGTTGACCTTGGCTATGATAAATGTACGGATGCGAATGGTGCGTCGCTGCGAAGAACGAAGCTACTGTCTCAGTTGACCTTGGCTATGATAAATGTGCGGATGCGAATGGTGCGTCGCTGCGAGGAACGAAGCTACTGTCTCAGTTGACCTTGGCTATGATAAATGTGCGGATGTAAATGGTGCGTCGCTGCGAAGAACGAAGCTACTGTCTCAGTTGAACTTGGCTATGATAAATGTGCGGATGCGAATGGTGCGTCGCTGCGAGGAACGAAGCTACTGTCTCAGTTGACCTTGGCTATGATAAATGTGTGGATGTGAATGGTGCATCGCTGTGAAGAACGAAGCTACTGTCTCAGTTGACCTTGGCTATGATAAATGAGCAGATGTGAATGGTGCGTCGCTGCGAAGAACGAAGCTGCTGTCTCAGTTGACCTTGGCTATGATAAATGTACGGATGAGAATGGTGCGTCGCTGCGAGGAACGAAGCTACTGTCTCAGTTGACCTTGGCTATGATAAATGTGCGGATGCGAATGGTGCGTCGCTGCGAAGAATGAAGCTACTGTCTCAGTTGACCTTGGCTATGATAAATGTGCGAATGCGAATGGTGCGTCGCTGCGAAGAACAAAGCTACTGTCTCAGGATGCGAATGGTGCGTAGCTGTTATAAGGCAGGTCCGATGTTACTTTAACTACATTTCAACCTAAATTCCAGAAATGTAAACGCCAAAAGAAAAGTTTTAGATAATGGTGGTGTTGTTGTTAGCGGTGGTGGTGATGGTGGTGGTGGTATGGTGGTGTTGTTGGAGATTAGGTTAGGTTAGCTGCTTTAGCTTGAATTTCTAAGGGTTATGAACGAGTTTCACGCATGGAACGAAGGACAATTAAAAAAATTAATCTGTGGTATTGTTGTTGTTATTATCTTCCTCGTTAGGTTAAGTACCTCAGCTCGAAATTCACTGAATAGGGAATGAGTTTCATGCTGTGAAAGAAGGTTAGTACGGGCCATGATATAGAATTAACATGAAACTGTGACCTCGTTAATATGAACATTTACACTCGCTTGTTTTAAAGAAATATGTTTTTTTTTTCGTTTTCTAAGTGATGGGGGAGTGTGTCCGTTGTCGTTTTTAATGGTGGTTAAACGTCCGCGGTGGAATAAGTCCTGGCGGAATGGACCTCTATAGATAGGAAGATAGGGAGACACACCAAAGCAAATGGAAGAACTATACAACCTGCGGGGACTAAAAGTATTTCAAATCCTCCCATAATGATGGGAAAGAATTCTGGTTATCTTATGTCCGAGCATGGAACTGTTCAACCCAACTATAGTTTATGATCACTCTAGTTGTTTGACCTTTAATAAACCACACTGGTTTTTTTTTCCCATTAACAACGTTGCTATTGCTGTAAACAAGTGGCCGTTGTAAGCGATAGAGATGCTACATACAAAAGTAGTACGAAACGAGTAACCCGTTAAGTCATACAACAGAAAACTATGTTAACCTAATCAGTTTATAGGAAGGCAAACCAAACAGTGCTACATATAAAGACAAACAACGTTTCGAAAATTTACAATTTTCGTCATCAGGTTAGGATAATAAAATTAAAGCATGACAAAAGCAACTAAGTCATCCTATGTTAAAAGCATAAATACAGTAATTTAAAAACTGGCGACCCAACGGAGCAGGTGGGTCGTGCACTTCGGCTACCGTTTCTACCTCTTTTAGTAATAGTTATTGGTTAAAAACTATTGGTTATCTATTTTTAAACCATGGCTGCGATGATTTGGCCACGAGACATGCAAATACATCAAGGGGGGCGAAGCCCCCGAGATGATTTGCATGTCGAGCGGCCTAATCATCGCAGCCGTGGTTTAAATATCGATAACCAATAGTTCTTAATAAATAACATATTTATATCACGGTTGGGACGTCAAGCTAACTCGTATTTAATTAAAACGTGATTGTGTTTTGTGAAAAATTTCTCAAGAAGACTAAAGGTCATTCCATTTTAGTTTACTGAGGGTGGAGTAGTTGGTAGACCGACGAGTCGTTTGCGTCTGTTTGTGGGGGAGTGGGCAGGAAGGATACGCAGCGTCGTTTCGCCGTATTTCACGCTAGCCAGGTCGCTTGTGTTTCGAAGCTTTTCGGAGTGATAGAACTTCGATAAAAGGCTACAGGGATAGAATGACATTCTGGGAAGGTATGTAAATCATTTTGAGCGTTTGTAGTTTGAGAATTGTTTAAAAACTAGGTAATAGGGTAGTGGTATGAATGAAGGTCATTGCATTTTAGTTTGTGGAGGGAGGGGGGGAGGAGTTGACACAGCGTGAATGGCTTAGATATTGGCCAGACGTATAAGAGTTTGCAGGGATGGGATTTCATTCCTTTTAAGTAATTAAGTTTTGGGCGTTTTTATTACGGTACGTTTTTATTTTCACGATGTATTTGGTCGTTGGTGTGTGTTCCCGGTCACGTGATCTGGAAGTGTCAGAAGTGTGGGTTATTGGCAAAAGTGTGGGTTATCGGCAAAAGTGTGAGGTAACTTGATAACCCACACTTTTTACGATGACGCACACTTCCGGTGTTGGTTAACGGGATTTAACCAATGGAAATTTAGCATGGCGTTGAGTTAGCGTGACGTCAAAGCCGTGGTATAAATATCAATATTTCATCGTTATATTTTTTTTATTAAATCGCGTGAAGCCAGTGGCGTGATGATCGGAGCAAACGAGACAGTTGTGAGTATAGAATGTCATGACATAACTAATTGTCCAATATTATTCCATTCACCACCTGTTCTATATTAACTCGTACTCCTAAAAATCCAAATCGTTTCCTCATGCACGAAACAAAGTAATTTTATTCATTGAAACTGAAAAGTTCCACCTTGTATTGCAGTGTATAATTCGTTATTATCTAATGGAAAACAGGACACTATGTTCCTGTGAATCTCATATTACGTTTCACTTGTTCCGTAAACGTTGTGAAATTGAAACGTGCAGCTACGATAATCATACAAGTCTGCATGGGCAGTGCCTAAATCCAATTGGTTTCTTCACGCATGCAACAAAGTAATTTTATTCATTGAAACTGGAGAGTTCCGCGTTGTATTACTCTTATTCGTTCTGATCTAATGGAAAATAAGACATTATGCGATTACAAAAGTTATTACATTTCACTTGTTCCATAAATTTTGTGAAATTGAATCGTGCAGCTATGATAATTCCCCCAAATCTGGGTATCCTCATGCTGCTGTATTCTATAATCGAACATATAATTCAATCCAGCTGCAGTGGGTGTTCCACTTGGTTTTAATTAGGACTGAAGTGGCCCAGGCAGGCAAGAAACAGTAACTTACCCCTCATCCACGTCCACACCAAAGCTTTCAAACTTCCAGTAAGGATTCGATACCCGATTCGTGGAAGTTCGTAAATCGATAAAATTGATTAACAGCTTTAGAAATTGTTTCCTCCAATAAACGAAAAAGCTTTATTTTAAAGTGAATATTGACCAACCTTCCTATAAAATGAAACTTGTGGAAAGTGACCAGAAACCAATAACCCACAATAACAAGATCTGACAGCTAAAAGGAAAGCAAAAAAATCCTTGCGCAAAGTCTTTCATTTATGATAGAATACCATCGATGGAAAACTTATTTCTTTTCAGGCTAAATTCATTGGCTAAATGGCTGTTTTATCCCCCTACAATTCAGCTGCAATTTGCAACACTACATGTATTGGACGCGTCTTTTTTGCTTGTTTCGTGCTGTACTAGATGCAACCAGGCAGCAAAAAAATGAGGTAGTTTCTCCAAGCTGCAGCGAAATAGATGTTGCTCTGCTGCAGAAACAAGATGGCAACTTCCCACTGATAAACAATTTGATCATCTACAGAAAAAAGGCAGTGTTTGGTGAAATTAATTGAAGTCACAAAACTAAATGCTGGAAAGTAATTAAGACATGTTCGTAAAATTCTATTTATTTATTTCGATTAAAAAGAAGGCTTGCACTTCAAGAATTTGAAGGATTATGGCTACCGCCTATATGTGGCAGTGTCCATTTTTTTGCAGCCCGGTTGGTACGTTTCTGTGTACTAATCCGCCAGTGTGCTGCTCATTTTGGTCATCTAGTCTAGGGCTTTAGTGACATGCGCGTAACGTAGGTATTTAGCTAACAGCTACACTGCAAGGCACGAAATAGAAGCACGTGGAAAACTAAATCTTGGAGTAATTACCTCACTTGTTCGATCATCAGTCCAATCTTACGAGGCTTAGGTATTTAGCTAACAGCTACACTGGAAGCCAAAAAATAGTAGCACGTGAAAAATTAAATCTTGGAGTAATTACCTCACTAGTTCAATCATCAGTCCAATCTTACGAGGCTTGGGTATTTAGCTAACAGATACACTGCAAGGCAAGGAATATAAGCACGAGAAAAATTAAAATGTGATTCAAGGCCATCGGCCCCAGGAGTCTCAATCTCACCAAGATTTGAAGGGTTTGAGGAATTTTTAGTTCCAAAGGACAATTAGGGTGTAAAATCTCCTTGCACTAGTTGCTTAGAAGCTAATAGTAAGTGCAAGCCATTTTCAACTATGAATAAGCACCAATTTCATCAAGGCTCCATTTGGTCTTTTCAGATATTGTTGGGCTATTTCTTGTTCCAACAGTGGGTGGAAACTGGTACTTCACTACGTCCATCGACGACTATAGCCATTATGTGTCTGCTACTCTGTCACATTTTTAAAAATCAAGGGTGAGATATTTTTGCACTTTAAGCAATATTGTGAGATATCGCAAGTTGCAACCAGCTGTGAGATGCAAGTACAACAAAACAGTCATGGCAGATAATACGAAGACGTTAATATGGAAGATTATCTACAATGTCAAGGGAATAAGGCACCACTTCTCGCCACGTTACTCACCACAATCAAATGCAGCAGCAGAACGCTTTAGCCTTAGTTTAATAGCACTGGTCAGGAGCACCCTACTTAAAATAAAACTGCTTTTGATCTTCTGGAGTGAAATGGTGAACACACACCTTCCTACATCCACAACCATTGTACCAATACTTGTAATAAACAAACAATTCCACATCTATATGGTTGGATTGTACTTTGAAGCCGACTGTAAAATATGTTCGTTGATTGGGGGTTTGTGTTTTGCTTTGAGGCCAAAGCCTAAGTGCAGCAAACTCGAACTAAGAAGAATTGATATATGATATGATAATAACTGTGATATACTGCTGACTCTAGAGCATGGCAGTTATCTGATACTCATTCTAGGAAAGTCACAGTTTCTAGAAGAAGTAGTTTTCGGTTATGATTATCTGCTGCAAGCAACCAAAGAGATTAATTTTGAAGTATTTGATTTACTGTTAGAGACAATCAGGAAAGCTCGTTTAAGGTGAGGATCCTCATACATGGACGTTGGCCCAAGGAGTCTCAAACGTCTCACCAAAACTGACACATAGTAGCACCGAGTAAGCTGATGTGCAGGTTCCTGAAATATTTCCACAGTATTCTTCTTGGGGGAGACGAATACCAGATGTCTCTGAAGAAGATTCTCAAACTATTATAGCCAATATGCCTGTCAAGCCGAAAGATTTGCAGCAAACTTAGACCAGGCCAGATGCTAATTTCTGGTGTGTTGCAGTTAAGTATCAGTTAGACGATGGTATTCAGCAACAATATGGTAAGACTTTCGCTGTTTACCCGAGTGGCGAAGCCACGAGGACAATAAAGCGAAAGTCTTACCACATTGTTGCAAAACGCCATCGTTTAACATATTTGTACAACGACGAGTTTAATCTGTAGTAAACGAGCCGTTGTAGCAATAAAACAAATGTTAGCGCATTGTTGACGAACCATCGTCGATCATATCTATACAACTTCGATTTGCATTGTTAGTAAGCCATTGTTGTGATAGTATAACGTTCTTTACTCCAAGTCCGTTTTTAAAGCTCAATAACTACAATAAATGCCTTATATGTTTATTTTAATCAATTTTACCTCTTTCCTTCGGGTCTTTCTTCGGTTGCAATAAACGTATTATTTTGGAAACATTGATAAGTAAACAATGATATTTAACAATGATAGTGGTAGTAGATTTACTTAAGTAAGAACCAAAAGGCCTTCGTTTTCTTACTTACGTAAGTAAGACAACGGTTTCATTGTTGTAGCTGTGTGTCTTCATGATATAAATCCACTGCTGCAACAATTGTCCAACAATGAAAGAGTTGTACAAATGCAGTAATGGCCACACAGCTCTGCTGGTAATCTGTAAAGTCAGTTTTTTCCATGGTTCAAAGTAAAATACTTTAAATCGTTTAACACCACTCTTTTAAAATATCATTAATTTCAGTGGTGTTCCTTCTGTAGATAGTACGTCAGTAGGGGCGATTTATGATACGGCAAGCACAGACAAACAAATACACCCTCCTAATGAGAAATTAGCAAGTGCAAAGTCTCACCGTGTCAAGCTAATGCCGGGTCAAGATCACACCTGGTCAGGTCAAGGTTAAGTTCAAGGTCATTGGTGAGGAAGTGCTTTTTGCTGCCTCAGTGTATCCTAATGCTACCTCAGCGTCCTAATGCTACCTCCAAGAGTCCATTTACAATATAGCAGAGACGAACACACAAGACAACTCTATAATCTTTCAGAGCATGAAAATGTCGAATTACCAATATTAGGGGAGCTCAAAATTGGGGCAGCTCCTACAAATGCTTTACGATCATTCACATTGCGAGAACTCTCAAATGTTTCAGAGCTTAAAATTGACGAATTAACAATATTAGGGAAGCTTCAAAATCACGAGTCACTCCTGCAAATGCTTTATGAGTTTTCACACTGTGAAAATGACGAATCGTTAGTTGCACTTCTGAAGACATGAAAATGACGAATTAGCAACATTAGGGGTCTCAAAATCGGGGTCACTCCTGCTAATGCTTTATGAGCTTTCACAGTGTAAAAATGATGAACCGTTAGCTACACTCCTGAAGGTATGAAAATAACAAATCAGCAACATTAAGAGGTCTCCAAATCTGGGGTGACTCCTGCAAATGTTTTATGAAATTTCACATTGCGAGAGTGATGAATCGTTAGCTGCACTCCTGAAGGCATGAAAATCATGAATTAACAACATTAGACGGTATCACCCCCGGGGGGGGGGATACTCCTGCAAATGGTTTATGATCATTCACATTGTAAAAATAATGAATCATTATATGCACTCCTGAAGGCATGGAAATGAAGAATTAACAACATTAGGGGGTCCCAAAATCGAGGGACACCACTGAAAATGCTTTAGGAGGTTTCACATTATGGCATGCTGATAGCTTGAGGAAGTAGCAAATCGGGCACCCCTGCAAATGCTTTCAGAGTTTGCATTTTCAGAGGACCCATGCTTCCAAAACTATCGAAGTAGCAGGGTTTTCCCGAAATGGTGGAATAGGCTGCCCAGTGACTTCCGGTTCCATCGTGGAAATCTTCAAAGTTTATGATTCTGTTTTCACCCTTAGGCTTAAGTTTTAAGGGAAGTGTGTGCTTACTAAATAGACCTCTAAATTTCGAAATTTTTATTACTCTCACTTGTCTGTTTAAATCAAAGTTCGTTAAAGGTTTACTAAAGTCAATTAAACCCATGGGTGGTCTTAAGTAAAAACCTCTGCCACAGGGCAATTTTTTTTGCTTCATTTTTTGCTTCGTTTTTTCTTCGAGCCGGAACCTACCACTTGCTTGTGATGTTGCGCGAGTTCAGCTGTAATGTTTGCAGTTTTTTTTTTAGTTACGGCAGTTACCACTATGTAGTCCTTCCCACTAACCCTCCAATTCCGGCTAAAATCAATCATAGCAAATCCTACCACAAACGGTCACCTTTCCTTTTTCGTGATAATTTGCTTTATGTGGACTTGGGGAACTACTGCTGAGATTTTGTCAAATTGCATTAAGTCCATTCACCCAAAATCATTTCGTTCAGCCATCCAGAATCATGCGGATAAACATTGTGACGAGTGGGGAATCACTGTTTTTGCCCTTGTGGACAGCAAGTGGACCTTGTTGCTGCCGAAGCCAAGTACCTTAAACTAGTCTTTGTTCCAGTAACTAATCTGGGTACTGATGGTTCTAGAAGAAGCAGGCACTCAGACTTGTTGGAAATTGGAAGCATTTGACCAGCTTTGTGAACACATGAAGGAAACAGAATACTGATAATTTTCACCGGCATACATTCAAGAGTGCACACTAAAATAAAACTAAAATAAATGTGAAGAGCAAAATTGCAAGCTATGCATGGAATTACATTATACAAACACTTGCAGCACACTACGGAAAGCGCATTTTTTTCTTAGACCTGCCTGGAAATAATGCAGTCCTAAACTTCAAAGGAACGGCAAACAACATTCTGAGTAAGAGGAGTACAAGAAGATGGAAACAGACAAGAGCCTCCGTATCATGAGACGTTAGCTCAAATCGTCAAGGAAGATGTTCGTCTCAAAGCCTACGAATTGAACACGTGTCCAACTGTATAAGCGTCCTCGTTGAATGCGTAGGCGTTGCTGTGTACGCTAAGTCAATTCCTGGAAACAATAATGATAACAAAAGAAAAGGACTCGCACATCATTTCTACCACGATCAAAGCACTGGGAGAAGGCCATCGAGGCTGTTCGTCAACCAAGGTTCTTCCTCTGACCCATGTTTCTTGGAGTGGGCGTGTATGTTCATAGTATGGTTCAAGGCACCTAGTAGATTTCCTTAGCAACGTAGGGAATCTGTTTTCATGAACTTTTTACCAAAACTATACGACAGCTCATAAAACTAGTGAAAGGATGCAAGGAGATGGCGAATGTGTCCTGTTTGCATTTGACAATATGGACGTCAATGTGTGGGAAGTGAACTGACATGACACACACATTTCACAGCATGAGAGGCATGTTAATGTCTAGCCAAGTTCCTCACATCCCTGAAAGGCCTGTGCCCTTCGATCTGTGTGTAACAACTGCTGCTGAGACTGCTGGTCATGTGCATGGACATCGCACGGTATCATAAAACAGCACAGCCTGGCCCAAGAAAGGTAACTGTCAAGGAACTAGCTGTTACCTCCATGGTAATTCATCACTTCTTCACCTTTGTGTGTGGTAGAGATGCTGCTGAAGGCTTTGGTTTTCGTTGTCGCTATCATTTCCAGGATTGAGTGTACGCAGAAATATGTCCGCATTCACCCAGGACTCTTGTGCAGTTGGATACATGTTTAATTCGTCCAAAGGATATCCTCCTTGATGATATGATTTGCCTTCAGGATATGAAGACGTTCGTTTGCTTCCACTGTCTTACACTCTTTATACCATTTCTCAATGAGAACATTATCTGCTGTTCCTTTCAAGTTTGTGACACCATTCCTTCCAGGCAGTTCTGCGATGAAAGTGTACTTTCCGTAGTATGCTACAAATTTATTTTTTGTCTAAGGCAATTATTCTATGCATAGGACTCGCGTTGTAGTTCTTCACATTTCTTTTGTGTGTAATCTTCAATCCACACAAGTGAAAATTTACGATCTTCATTTTCATTTATGTGTTCACAAAGCAGGTGGAAAGCTTCCACTCTTCTATAGTGCCGTCATTGTACACGTTGGTTCCCGACACAAAGACTGGATCACACTGTTTATAATAGTTTGATACAGTAGCAACGAGGTCCAGTTGCTTTCCACACGGGCAAGAACGGTTGGTCCCTCAGAACGTTTATTGGATTTTATCGTATGTTCGGATTTGTAGCTTGAAAGGAATGCTTGTCACCAATCGTGCTAACCGTACCATCGTTGAAAAGCCTGTCGCACATCACAGAATGCATTAAGGTCTGGAAATAAAGGAGGAAAGCACGATCGCTGTTTGGGGACAAAGAATTTTTTTTTTAAATTAAAATTCTTGAAAACTTGAATCAGGAATTTATGGCATATAGGGTATGCCTTTAGATAAAACTGTTATAAGATTTCCTATGAAAACAAATTGCTCTGATCACGTTTTGTAACCAATAGGTGTATGATCTGACTAATGGTTACGAAGTTAGGAACTTAATATGCTCTTTCTACTGGTCAATGTATAACATTTCAGTTTTACATATTTTTGTTCAATATCAAAGCCTAACTAACCTGAGCTATTTGGGATGTTTATCATTCTGGGCGAGTATGTCCGACAATTCTCCAGATGAGTAAAACAATGTTGACATCTCCGATTGGTCATTGAGTATTCAATTCTTAACAGGACTGTAACACAGTATCTATATAATTATATTAATAAACAAAAACGTATCGTTAAAAGTTAAAATTAAGGGTCTAAAAGTCAAAACCTTTAAGGAACACGGACAAGCTTTGACCGTAAGGATCTAGGTGTCAAATTTGGCCAGTAAGACGATGCTAAGCATTAGACCCTTACTACCCAGTTTTGAACGAACAGCTGTCTGAAATCGTCCTATAAAGACCCATGAGATGATCCAATGATAGTGGGGGTGTGGGTTTCATACTTTGGTTTAGGTTGACATTTTTTTTTGGTTTGATAACATGGCAGCGATTCCAAGCAAGACAACCTGCTACAAGCATAAGCGTGTACACCCATTCTGTCTGAGTAACTATGTCATTAATAGACAGACATAAATCGCTGGAAATAATATTAAGGAAAATTGGAAATTAGCCAACAGCGAAAATCGTACACTAGAAATAACGTAGTTCAGTAAGCCACCTTTATGCATTTACGTTTCATCGAAGTGCAACGGAGAGATTAAGGAACTATGCAAGTGATCTGGGGGCGAACTGGGTGGCCGGTTCGAATCCGGGTCATGCCACTCCGATTTAACGTAAGTGCATAAAGGTGGCATACTGAACTACGTTATTTCTAGTGTATGATTTTCGCTGTTGGCTAATTTCCAATTTTCCGTACTAAGTCATTAACACGATCACCGGATGTTCTAGTTTTCATTTAACCTTCGAATTATTAAGCGGTGCGATTAAATTGGCGAATGTGTTGGTGTGTTGATATCACTCCTTTGAAGGACTGAACCATTCGGAACTTGGCGGCTCTTTTTACCAGTTTTGGTTTTTGATATGATATTGAACCTACTCGGCCTTCAAGCCATCCGCTTAGCACTTAATTACATCCACCCAAAACCAAAACTGGTATAAGAGAAGCCGCCAAGTTTCAAAAAAGGGCCGGCCTTTCAAAGTAGTGATATCATTCAATCAGAGAAAGGCCGCCAAGGTTAATTCTGTTAGCCAAGTTAATCGCACCTACTAAAAGTTCGAAAGCTAAATGAAAACTACAACATTAGCCGTTACGCTAGTGAAATTGACACGTTCAGAACTTGCTTAGACTTGTAAATGTACAGAGAATTTTACAGTCTAATCATCACATTTACCTGTTTTGTCCGGAGGTACTTTATGTCTATTGATGTTGTCATTTATAATTTCGACATTTGCCAATGCCCAATTTGTAGTTAGTTGAGTCAAAGTGGCACGGTTGTGGTTTATTGTTTGTGCTTGTTTCCCAGGCTTAAGTTTGTTCAATCGCAATTTTGAGCGTACTGGCTACCAAACGCTGTTGTTGGTTCGTTTCACTCACTCACGAGGTTAATCTGAATCACAGCATGAAGCTGTAATTGTTCACTCAAATAAATCAGGTTAGCGTATCCAGATTGGTGACGACTGATGTTTATCAATGGTGTATTCATAAATAATGTGGTTCACGAATAACAATCGGCGCTAGTCATAATGTCGGTTGTTGCCAACTTCAACAAGCTGACGTCATAATACTGTTTTTGGAAGAAGAAACAGTTTCGTCTTTGTCGGCCGCCATAGTTTGCTGGTTTTTAAATCTCTATCAAATAATTGTAACTATATTCGTTTGGTTTAGAAACGTAGCATTGTCAATTTTAAATGTTTCAGCCAACTGTTTCGACAATAATTACAACAATAATTTGGCACGTACGACCCACTTGAGGGCCACGTGCTGCTAGCTGCAACCCCCATTTTAGAAAAAGGCACTTACACATATGACGCTTTACCTGTCTGCCGAAATTTAGATCTGGCAACTTTCCCTAATGAGCTGTAGACGTGTCTTTCTACCCTATGAGCATTAACATGAGAACAGTAATTCTACATAAAATCAAATGTCCGTTTCACTAATATTTCCAAATAAATTAATAAGAAGCATACCCTTCTATCGTTGTGGGGAGGATAATTCAGTAGGAGTTCGTGTACCGTCTTCTTCAACTTTTCATTAAACGTCCAAAGTATTATTCGGTGCAATTAACATGGCTAATAGGATTAACCTTGGCGGCTTTACCCTGGTTGAATGATATCACTACTGTGAAAGGCCGACCGTTTTTTCTCTTATACCAATTTGAGTTTTGGGTGGATATCACACCTTTCAGAGGACTGTGAGTGAAGAAAAGATCAGACGGTGTAATCGTTATCTGTGCCTCTTTAGTCTGGAGAAAGTTTATGGCTACAAATTTTCTCATTCATGATTTTCACCTTTGCCATTGCCCAATTAGCCGTTACGTCAGCAAAATTGACACGGTTTAACGCTTGTTTTTGTTAGCTTCGTTCACTCAATCAGCTCATCCCTCCTCACTTGACCCTACCTTGGTTAGCGTTAATCATTCAATCATTTCGTTACCATGGTGTTCACGAACACATAATTGTCTCTTTTATCGTCGTGGGGCAGATAATTTAGTTTGGATTCGTGTACCGTAACAATTAAACCTTTGCAATAAAAGATACTCCGTTTCTTAGTGAACCACCTATTTGCAACAACAATGAATTCTGACAATTAGGTACTGAAATGATAAGCGTGTAACTAAAAGCGTGTATATAAATCGCATATCCTTCGAAGCATTGTTGCCAACCATGTAAATAACTACTTTTTATTCTGTGTTACGTGATAAAAGTATGCCTA
The DNA here is from genome assembly GCA_023313725.1 of Lithobius niger. NCBI lineage: Eukaryota > Metazoa > Arthropoda > Chilopoda > Lithobiomorpha > Lithobiidae > Lithobius > Lithobius niger. The sequence continues at coordinate 26,052 of JAHWFP010079547.1, forward strand.
ACAAATTGAATGCTACGGAATGAAGGCAAGGGATCGTTTTAAGTTTACCTTTGTTCACTTGGGGTAGAACACACGGGCTTGACACAAAATAGGAGAAGCCAGAAAAATAAAACTCCGTGAATGTCACTACCAACCATATTAGCCAATATAATAACAATAATAAGAATGGCGCCGATTTTTCCTGAAACAAAAATTGCGCTTTTCACTACAAACAAACACTGCTCACGCGCTATCAGTCCGATCATCTTCCTGTAAGGCTTATTTTTAACTGCACACTTGCTTTGTTCCAGCAACACAGCAAACACCCCACTTAACGCCCAACAAAAACACTTTTTAATACTTTAAATATGAAAAAGTGACCGTATTTCGCTAAACCAGTATTTGATGGATAGAAAAATATCACTGCATTCGCCGATACAACCGTCCGTTTCTTTGTGAGTTTACGCGTGAATCATAAAATGTTTTACCTTTTTGTAAACTACAAACTTTCTTCTACCAAACCGAAGCATTTATTTTTAAATTATCGTAATAATTTAGCTGTGCGACAGCGGAAAAGCCATCGGCGACGCAAAACTACCATTACATCTCTAACGTCACCGCCATTGGTATACAATCCCAGAATGCATAGCGCCAAAGGCATACGTACTTCTGACCAAACTTCCTTTGCATTGGTTACATTTAAATTAACTTTCATTTCAAAACAAATTTTACAGTACGTAAATAATGCAAAAAAAATAAATAACGCGTGACATCAGAGAGACAATCCTTTTTTGTTAATTCAATAACATTGCCAGCCATTCAGCCAATAGGAAGAGCGCTTACGGCAGAAGTGCGTACGCATTGGCGCTAAGCATTCTGGGATTGTATACCAATGGCGGTGGCATTGCAGATGTAATGGTTGTTTTGCGTCGCCAATGGCTTTTCCACCGTCGCACAGCTAAATTATTGCGACAATTTAAAAATAAATGCAACGGTTTGGTAGAAGAAGGTTTGTAGTTTACATAAAGGTAAAACATTTTATGATTCGCTCGTAAACTCACAAAGAAATGGATGGTTGTATCGGCGAACGCAGTGATATTTTTCTATCCATCATATACTGGTTTAGCGAAATAAGGTCACTTTTTCATATTTAAAGCATAAAAAAGTGTTTTTTTGGGGGCGTTAAGTGGGGTGTTTGTTGTGTTGCTGGAACAAAGCAAGTGTACAGTTAAAAATGAACCTTATAGGAAGATGATCGGACTTATAGCACGTGAGCAGTGTTTGTTTGTAGTGAAAAGTGCAATTTTTGCTCTTGGAAAAATTGGCTCCCTTTTTTATTATTGTCACTATATAGTATTGTTGGTAGTGACGCTCGCGGAGTTTTTTTTTTATCTGGCCGCTCATATTTTGTGCCAAGCCCCTGTGGGGTAGAATGGTAAAAAAAAAAAAGTCGAAAATAATCATTACGTAATTTATGGACACTATACATAATCTTCAAGTGCTAATAAAAATACAATTTATCTCGGATACGTTAAAGTCCATTCCAGGGTAAAAATGATAATGCTTATAGGCACGAATCAAACTCGGCAAGTACAATAAGAAAAGAAATCGACACAGCCATAGTAACCAACAATTTATTTAAAAGTATACTAAAAACTCGAACCGTATTTCCGTGACTTCCAACCTTACCTCCATGGTACTGGCTAGTACGGTTTGAACTAATGCAATTGTTTTTCTTTTTTATTGTATTTATCTGTTCTTGTTCTCATGGTTGTCTGTTCTAGCTTTTCTTTTTATTTGATAATGGTTGTGTATTGCATCGAAAAAACTTGTGTATTTATTGTATGACTTGTGCACTTTCTTGGCTGCAATGTTATGCACGAATTACAACTGTTGTAGTTTTCCTTTTCTTTTTAAATTGCTTTATTGCCTCTTGCATTAGCTTACTGTCGAATTTCCGTAAGCAATTTAAAGTATTATATTTTTAGAATACCTTTTGTTCCGGAAAATATCAAACTTCCAACTTGCAACTCTACACCAACGGCCAGAGAAATTGGGTTGCTAGCAGGCAAGGGGTCCGGAACAATGCATTAAAAGAGTCTTCACCGAATATCCTGATGATGATTTTAGTCAACCTCTTGCTACCATTTCATACAATTTTGCTGATGGCATTGTTTATACAGCAACTACAACGGTCTTACACTGAAGTAAAACTGGCATGTGATATTGGTAATATATTAGGATTTCCTGTAGGATTTTGCATTTTATCTGGCGTTGAAGTTCTACAACGTGAAATTTCCGTCTTGTATGTCTAAATTCAACTAGACAGCAAAAGTAACGAAAGTAAAACCTGCTTTCAGGGTGCAATGCTCCAGGTATTGCACTGTGGTGCTTGTTCAGTGTCACTCGCAAATGTTGCCTTTACAGCAAAAGGTAACATTTGCTGAAAGTAGGGTGAGTATGGGAAGGCATGCCTATTATATCTAATTGTATTTGTGCTTCACAAGCTAAGGACGTGTTGTACGCATAAATGCTGGGTAGAAGAGAATGTTTGAAGATCATAGGTTCCACTAAGTTTCAGTCAAATGCAATAGAAAGACGAGTTGAGATTTTGCACCAATGAGCCAATAATGATAGTTGCCTTACTAACTTTCAAAAAACACTTGTTTAAAATTATCGTACAACAATACTTTTTCTTATAATTAGTAGTAAAAAGAATTTACAAACCCTATAAATTTTTGGTAGTAATAACAAGAGGATGGCTACACCTCATCCAATCCCTTGGTATTTATGCAGTTCGTAATACAACACGTGAAGAAGAAATATTATCACGTGTTGCACGTACTATTATCACGTACTGCAAAAATACCAAGGAATTGGATGAGGTGTTTTTATCAGCTTGGGAATGCAATGAGTCATTCGATAAAAATTGTCATAACTTAAAACTAGGCTCAAGTTGTATCTGCAATGAGAATAAAACGTTGCAATGAATAATAATATGTTAACCGGTGTTAGTGTTATCCGTGGTATTACCTGTGTCACTTTGCAACATGAAATGCTCTTGTATTCATGGCTTGATTTAGATCTTAGAGAGACCGAGCCACTTAGGTTCGCTATGCCCCTCTGATGGGAAGAAATGTTCTGCGTGGGCCAAAAAAAAAAGCCAGCTAGGGGGTCTGGAGGAGCGCTGTCAACTCACAAGCAGGAAGCTGAAGCTCTTTATGATACATCTAACTGTTTGAGGATACTTTTTTCACATACTCTTGCTAATTTATTTAGGTTATTATTTTATGATCACATGCTTCTAATCAAATCTTTTAATTATTTTATCATATTTTTTTTTATAGAGGAGGCCCTTTTGGGTCGGGACTCGGGGCAATTGCCCCTTTTGCCCATATAAATCGGTGCTGCTTTGTCTTTCTGTTACAAAAACACTTTTTATTTTTGCTTTTTACTTCTTTTGCATAAGCATTATTTGAGTAAAACTGGTAGTAGAATTCTGATTTGGAAATGAATCGCTTCGTCAAACTATCGGTATCAGTATACATGTTTGCTAACATGTCATCAACACTGAGCCAATGCTAATATATTTTTAGGCAACCTGTATTTCCATCACAAGACTATGTCTCTTACATATTATTGCCTGCTTTTAAATAAGATAATCAGACTGTGTTAAATATAATAGACTTGAATTCATTATACCCAATGTACTTGACTGTATTAAATAGAATACACTTGTTAATTTAAACAGAATACACTTATAGGTAATGGTTGTTCTGACAAAGCATTGATGTTACTGTCTCTTGATTTGGTGTTTCCTTGCGAACGCCTGCCATTGTGTATTGCAACAAAAATTTGGCTGCATTAATTGTGGTTTTGTGTTACGAAAATTGGAACTGTCGGGTCATGTTTTCCATTGACACTCGTATATGTAAAATAGAATATAATAGACTGTGTTAAATAAAATGAGTATATCTGTATTCAGAAGAATACACCGTTCTGGGTTAAATGCAGAATGCCTGATTGTAATTAAGTAGAATTCACTTGTGTGTGAAGTCGGACATACATATAAGTGAATTCTTTTTAATTACAGTCAGGTATTCTGTAAATTTAGGTATGCAGGAAGGTCTATTATGTTGAACGCTGATACTTTCGCGTGTGGGAAACATACTATACTTGTCAATGTAAACTGAATACCCATTACAGCACTGTCCTTGTCTTTGTTACAATGAATACAATTCTCCATGTTACGTTGATACACTTCACAATGATAAGTAATTATTTCTCATCAACAGATGACGTTCAGAGCATGCCACCCCACGAAGGACGATTATCTAAGTCTAACACGTAACACTTACCTTGTGAAGGGGCCCTGAATAGCCCAATCAGTGTCAACAATCATGACCCAGTGAAACAGAGTTGTCAGTTACCACCCTAATGAATGCCAGATTGAATCCCACTATCGACTAATGAATAATTTAAAAGTTGTGTGATGATTCAAAAAGTTATTTTACTTAATGTTTTGCATTTGTGATGTTTTTGTGATTCAGGTTTTAAACATACATGTTAACTGTTTAAACCATTGTAGTAATTCCACAGTGGATTTTACTACTTACTTGTAACTGCAATGCTTATGTAGGTAAGAAATTATTATCTGTAAGAATATAATTTTTAACCATCACATATCGGGCTACGACTCATGCGATTTGGTGGTCAGCACGTTTAGTCAGGGACGTCTCCAAGCCAGTGCATCTTGTATACGTGGACAGCCTTCCTAAGTAAAGTGCCCTCATCGGACCTCTAAAGTGACCTTATCGGCCTTCCCTCCTAAATATAGTGCACTCATCGGCACTCTAAAGCGAGCTCAATGCCGTCCCTCATAAATAAAGTGGCCTCATCGGCCCTCCTTCCTAAATAAAATGACCTCAACGACCCATTAAAGTTACCTCATAAGCCCTCTAACGTGACTTCATCGCACATCAGCCCTCCCTCCTGAATAACATGCCCTCATTGGCCCACTAAATTAAGCTCATCAGCTCTCCATCCTAAACAAGGGATGCTGTGCATGCAATGCAAACCATGTTGTCCAGCAGCCATGAGTTGCATTAAATATTTTCATTCAGGGGTAGCCTCGTACCCCGCTGGGGAAGCTTACAGGTGGGAGGGAGTGTAGGATTTGTCCTACACAGCTAGATGTGCACGGTCCCGGGTGTCAGTCTGGTGCCATTACAGTACCTAGTTTAATATCGCAACTCTATTTTAATAGTTTAAAGTATTACTTATTATTTAATCCTTAGTTACGATTCAAGTGGCAAAGATGAATTGAGGTTATTTACACAATGCTGACGTTATTTTTACTAATTTAACTGGAACACTTTAACTCCTATTGTCAAATTTCAACAATTAAGTTATTTTGTTTTAACGTTCATGTGACAAATACAACCTTGAGCCAGTAATAACAAAATGTTGGCATAAGCATCCAACCTGAAGATAAGGAAAAAAGCTTGGTTATAGCCATTGCGTTTGATTTGGTCATTTTTATTTGTATTAATGTATCTGAATTATTTCTTTTCTTTTCTTTTACTTTAATAACAAAAATATGAGCTGTCAGTTTCCACATGCAGAACTGAACAGCTCTGAATCTGTGAAACAAAGAAATAGAAATATTAGATTTTATTAACTGGAGTGCCACAAACATACGATATCAAAACACACTAGAAAAAATAATACAAATCGAATATTTTTCAAAGAAAACAACAAAAATAAAACATTATGCGTAATCATATTCACTGTGGACACAGTATCTTCACAAGACAAAATTGCCGGAGTGACTCCTCCCCCCCCCCAAAAAAAAATAAAAGTGGGGAATGTTTAACTTGGTTTTAGTCGTGTAAATCTGGGCCAAAAAGCTATCAGTCCTTCTTGATAAAGCTATAACTAAAACCGCAAAAGCATTAGGATCTGGGATAATAATCTAAAGAGGAATCAGCCAATACGGAAAAATAAATAAGGACGACAGAGGCACAGGGATTTAAAATCCTAAGGTTGTACGAGGAACTGTACCTGGTACTAATAAAATATTTAGTAGGGAGGATTGAGGTTTTTAGTCTACGCCCCTTATTCTTTTAAACTTCATAACGATAATAATAATGCATGTTGTTTACAACTCCAACCAAGCGAATGATGTTTCATTGCTTTTATCCGTTCACCATATAAAAAAGTTCTCAGTTGACAGATTTTCTTTGTAATCTTACACTGAACATTTCAAAAGCCCGACGATCTTAAGGAAGAGAGATTCTCAAAAGGGGACCCCACGCTCACGGAGAGGTCAAACAACAGCTGTATGGCAAATATCTTGGCTTCTGTTCGTGATGGCATTGTTGAATGGTAAAGAAATAGAGCTAGTATTGGCAGTAATACGTTCAATGTGTTTATCGTAGCAAAACCTGTGATCAATTTATATACCCAAATCTCGTGTAGAAACGTTGCCTTAATAGGAAATTAATAAAAAAAAAGTGTTGAATCTGGATTAATATGCCAGAGATGAATGAAAATGGGTTCTAGGCGAATATCCCCCTGGTGAGTGAAAAGCACCTCGGAAAATATCCCCCC
>JAHWFP010079550.1:0-15983 GCA_023313725.1 Lithobius niger
TTTTTTTATTAGTACTGAAGTATCTCTTTGCAAACGAACGGATTTATTTAATGTTCAGTTTGGCATTGTTGCATAAAAACCATGTTTAAAGCAATATAAAACAATTAATTTGGACTTTTGAAGCTCTCTAACCCCTGAACCACTTGACCCATTAGAAAGGTCCATATGAAAAAGGCACATTTCCAGAGCAATACCTGTAAAAAGAACCAGCTTTTTTCCCGCATGGAAGAATTTATTTTCGTGATATAGAAAAGCGTTACCAGTAGTAGGCAATAATTAGGCAAATGTCGACATTATTCGGGTCGTTTTTCAACAAGAAAACGTAAGCTGTGTCACTAACAGTGACTTTTATGTTGTCAGGCGACCACTATTAAACAAGTTTCAGCCTTTTCTGTCGCATTGTTATTTATCCACAGATGGCTAAAAACAGCCTAACTGCCTTTGCTGTAAAAACACAACGTGTCGAGCGTGTGTCTTGATTTAAACAGGATTCGTCTTTGAAGCTACCTCGTTATCTGTCTTGATTCTAACGTTGGTGTTTCGTGTCAACGCGAGATGTCACCACATGCTTTGCTGTGATTCGTTAGGGTTGGCTGTAACAATGTTCGCCTGTGGTTCAGCGCAAGCCAAAAAGCTCTTCACCTGTGGTTCGGCACGAGCGAAATATATTTTTTGGATTCTCCGCTGATGCAACAACATTGTTAAGTCATTGTTGTTCGATTCAAAATGTTTCAAGTTAATCGCGAGTGTCGCAGCAATCAAGTATTAGTAGTGGTTATTGGCATACTTTTGCAACAATGGTACCTATATACGTGATTTATTGGGATAGTTTTGTTCCTCCGAGGCTTAGCCGAGGCGTTAAGAGCCGAGGAAGCAAAACTATCCCCATAATTCACGTATAGAGGTACCATTCTTGCAAAAGTATGCCAATAACTAATTTATCACCATACTTTAAATAATTTTTCTCCGTTTTTGCGATGAATTCGAGTTGTTTCATGTCATTTTTCTTGGTATTGTCAGGAGGAAATTAATAAAGCATACGCAGCTTTCATTTCCTCCTGGTATCGTCCATTGTTTTTCTCCCTGGCGTTCAACGATTGTTGGCCGCTATCATGTTATTACAACAATGGAGTTATATTTCACTGTTATAAGTGTAGCAATAAGTTATTTAAACGCTGTGGAGTGGTTAACCAGGAGTGGTTAACGCTCGTTAAACCCTTTAAACCCTTTTTAATAAGTTATTTATTCTGACACTTAACAATACGAACGCTGACGGAATATCATAAGATCTGTAAAAGTGTACCAATAAGTGATTTATTAAGACACCTAAACAATGCTAACAACAATGTGCATAAATAATGCTGTATTCGATTTATTGCTGAGTTTTATAACAATGAAAACGAAAAAAGTATGGTGATAAGTACAAGAAACTTATTACCACTGTTTACAATAATGACTTGGAGGACACGACTTGTACTTCCGAGAGATGCAACAGGGAGGCGAAGCCTAGTAGTGTTTATTGTTGCTTCCCAGGAGTTACTTCCTAGGTAGTGTCCCTCTGTGCTGGGTATGGGTTCACAGTGGGGCAATGGGGCTGCTGATGAGCTGGCTGACCTGACCTGTAAGGGATTCTCTTCTACGCGATCAGGGCCTTCTACCTTCGGTTTTACGCGACCGGTGCCTTGTGATCTTGGAGTGGTCGCGAATCGTTTGGGCATTGGAGTGGGAAAATGGAGCGACAGGTCGAGCCCTGTTTGCCAGTCAACCTTCGACTGTCTCTCCAGGGTGCCTTAGCGCCGTTCTGCTGCGTGATGCTGGGATTGTATCCAGACTGACGACAGGCCACTCTTCCTTCCATGGCCATGCCTTTCGTCTGGGCCAGTAGTACATGCTGTTAGCGACAAAAAGTGCCAAAACATGTCAATTCCGGCAACAAGCTGCATATTGCACATGGAAGCTGTACACACATTATAGTTTCCAAATCCAACGGGAGACACTCCCAGAAGTGACGACGTAACCGTGCTGACGTCATCATAATGGCCACCGTGCGACATACTAAATGTCTATTATCTCCGGAAATTAGCAATCAAACCTAACGTGCAACCTATTGTTGGAAAGATAATTTAATTTGCTAAAAAATGCCTGAACAATGTATGCCGTAAATCTATTAATTTTGGTTTAATCTGAAGAAAAACATAATATGACTGCTGTGTGATACGTTAATTCTCAATAACTCCGGAACTAATTGATCAATCTTTTCGTGCGAACTATCGTTGGAAAGATAATTTAATTTGCTAAACGAAATACCTGAACAATGTATGCCGTAAAGCAATTAGTTTCTGCGTAATTTGAAGGAAAACACATTACGATGTCCTCAACATGGCCACCAAACGATATACTAAATCTCGTGTATCTCCGGAACTAATATATCAATCTTATAGGGTAACCTATCGTTGGAAAGATAATTTAAGTTGTTAAAAGAATTGCCAGAGCATTGTTTGCTGTATAGTATATATTAGCTTTTGTTTAATATACAGAAAAACATATTATAACGTCATAAAAAATGACTACCATGCGATATACGAATCTGTGGTATCTCCGGAACAAATATATCAATCTTATCCTGAGATATATTGTTGGAAATATAATTTAATTTGCCAAAAGAACTGCAAGGACAATGTATGCCGTAAGTCTCTTTTGTTTAATTTGAAGGAAAACAAAATCTCTACGTAATTATTGCCATTTTATACGTGTAATTAAAGTTGGTTTTATTCTATGTTTTGTTGTCTATAATGTGTTCACTTGTGCTGTAATTGATAATATAGAACATAACACAGCCTTCAGTACATCGGCGAACTTATTCCATGAAACAGGTATATCTCATCTTTCACCCATCAGTAGGTATGTCTTTGACAACCAGTCTCAACCTAGGACAATCAAAGAATAAAGCAGAATAGGTTTGCCCGAGTCCTCCACAAGTCTTCCTCATGCGACTAAATGTTCATGTGATGCACCGTTACCAATGCTAAATTACACCAACGAAGAAAAAACTATCGATACACCCGTGAAAATGATGAACTTGTCAGAATCCACGAGAAGCAAGGCGTACCACGAAGGTAAAGTGTTATCCTGGGTAGTCTTCCATTCCCGTCAAAACATCCATGAAGGTTTGAAAGGTAAATGCACATCAATTCTGCTCCCACTATATGATGTGAATCCCTCATCAATGGGGGGGGGGGGATGAATGGCGAGTCGACAGCTTGGTCATTAGCGCCAACCTCAGTCACAGTGCAGTGGTCCGGGTTGCCACTGCACCACACATTACAGAGATATTATTCAAACCCTTAATCTAAATCTTGTCATACATCTGTACCTCCTGCAAAAATTGAAAAACACCGGGCAGGAGGACAGACTTATCGCCCAATTGACGCACAATATCATGCGGAAGATGGAAACGACGACGAAAACCATCAAGATGGCAACAATCAACTAGGAAGTGCCGGACCGTAAGTGGCCGCCGACACCAATAACATTCACATTACGATTCATCCATCACAGACACCAGTTTAAAGCCGATCACCATCACAAAGCTGTACACTGCAATGGCTGTAATTTCAATGATTGGTTGTCAGTTAGCAAGTAGTGGTGACTAGAATGAAAACTTTCTTCAGGCCTTTGTTGCAACATCAGGAAGGGCAGACAGCATGCTGAAGTCATCGCATGTAAAACAAAGTAGGTACGTATACAAGGTTAGCATCGCAGGCTATCATATTCTGCAGAATGAGCTTTTCAGAATCAGGGTGATGACATGACAGTTCAGGCAGTCGTTTAAGGGGAGGCAACAAGAATAGGCTGAATTGATATTCTGGGATAGATGACAACTGCTGGGGTAACACAGCCTCTATAGACTTGCAAGTGTACTAAGAGAGGTACGAGCTGTCATATTAAAGAATTACTTTCCTGTTCACTTTCACTACCGTGTGCCTTTGAAGGCCACTGCTCAAGTGACACACTGTGAACAATACGACACAGCTTTAATAATTTACCGTTTCCAAAAGAAACACATATTATAAAGCAGCAATAATTGCATGCATTTTATATTTTCCTTCACATTAAACAAAAACTAAATTATTTACGGGATTAGTATTAAAAAACGCTTAAGCGTATAGAATACGGATGTAAGCCTTAAAAAACTTAAAGCCGTAAAGGAACAGATATTAGAAAAAGACATGTAAGCCATCAGCGTCGCACTAATACGTGTAATAGAATCTCCAGCGACCCAAAAAACAAGCTGGAGCTTCTTTTACACGTATTAATGCGACGCTGATGGCTTACATGCCTTTTTCTAATATCTGTTCCTTTACGGCTTTAAGTTTTTTAAGGCTTACATCCGTATTTTATACGCTTAAGCTTTTTTAATACTAATATCCATTATTTTTTCCTTGTCTCAGCAAGAATAACACAGAAAAGAATACTGTAATCACCTTAAATTAACTGTTATAAGAAAGCCTATTTAATACTCAATTTTAAGAGCTATAAAATTTGAAAATCGGTTCTTTGGTTCGATCTCTACGTGAGAGCAAAATTTCCCGAAGAAGAACAACAACAATAATTGTAGTCACATTAAAATAGCGTTCAAAAGGTCATAGGCCTTCATCATACGTATGTTTTATGTTGTAAAATGGAGCATCGGTTCGTTGGTTCGATTTTCAGGATTAGTACAGCTGTTACGGGCCAGAATTTGGGCTAATTATGAACATCGAGCATTTGAAATTTGGTACACAAGTCAATTCTTAGCTAATAAATCGAGCTAGCTATGGAATCTCTCGAGATATCCCCTAAGGCCCCTTCCTGTTCCCCTACCACACTCACCGAAATTTTGGTACTATGAATTTTAGCTAACAAATTCCAATTCCAATTTCCAATTCCAAATTCCAATTTTGGCCAACAAATGACCAACAAATTCTTGCTGATCGTGCTAAAACGTGAATTGGTACACAAGTCATTCTTAGCAGTGCAAATCGAACTAGAATTTGTTGATCATCAACCTCATGGAGAGGACACAGGGAAGAACTGGAGGGTGGGTGTATCTCATGGGGTTCTATATGTAGTTGGATTTCCACTGCTACAATGGATGCTTTTAGTACATTCATCAAGAAGTTGTTGGTCTTGATGCTTCATGGGGTGCCCAGGTAGGGAGGGGATGCTGGGGGAGACTTTGGTGGTTTCATGGGGATCCATGGCTGGTTCAATTTCTAGTACTAGGGATGATCTGTGTACCAAAATGCATGCTTTCAGTACGATCAACAAGAATTTTTCGGAAATCAATCTCATGGAGCGGGAATAGGGGGGAAGCGCTGAGGGGCCTTGGAGGATATCGCGGAAGTTCCATATGTACTACTATGAATGACTTGTGTATCGCAATTCAAGCGTTTAGCCCGATTTGCAATAATTTGTTGGTCAAGCACCAGAGAGGGGGCACAGGGAAGCGCTAGGGAGCCCCTTGTGCTATTTCGTAGGGGTTCCATGCTTGGTGTGATTTGTAATGCTAAGAATGACTTGAGTGCCGAGTTTCATGCTTTTTTGCTCGATCCGCAAGAATTTGTTGGTCAAACCTTAGTGAGGGGGCACAAGGGGGTGCTAGGGTCCCTTTGTGAGTATTTTATGTGGGTTCCATGGCTGATTCGATTTATGCTGCTAAGAATGACTTGTGCGCCAAATTTCATGATTTTAGCTTGATCTGTAAGAATTTGTTGCCAAAGCCCCTGGGAGGGGGGGGGGGGAAGGTGCTGATGACACTTGGGGGGTAGTTCATGGGGTCCAAGACTTGTGTACCAAATTTCATGTTTCTAGCTCGATTTGCAAAAATTTGTTACTCCACTCAATGATTTCTGCCCAGTGCTCTACAATAATAATTGCTCTGCCGACAAGAATACTGCAGTCACATCAAAATCGGGTTCAAAAGGCCCTGGTCGGTGTTAATACCTACGTTTTAAGCTATACTAATTGAAAATCGGTTCATTGGTTTGATCTCTAGGTGAGAGCAAAAGTTTTAGCCCATTTGGCTTTCCGTGTCAATAATATTGTAGTTCCATTAAAATAGCCTGTGAAAGGCTCTAGGCCGTGTCCATACCTACGTTTTAAGCTATAGAACTCGAAAATCGGTTCAGTGGTTCGGCCTCCAGGGGAGGGCAAAGAGTCCCAACAACAAGAACAACAAGAACAACAACAACAAGAAATGGCCATACTGTGGACGCCGAACGGTTCGATTGTTGTCATTAAAATTTGTAATGCAGTGAAATAGTTTCGACACGACCCCAAATACCTAATTCGTTGGTCTATGTCAATTCTGGGCGAGACTATACGAGTTCAAAGTTTGACGTTTAACATGGAAGTTCATGCTGAGGCTTACATAAGGACCGCTACCACGGTCCTTGATACATTGTTCAGGCATTTCCTTTAGAAGATTAAATTATCTTTCCAACGATAGGTCGCAAGACAAGATTGATGAATTAGTTCCGGAGATACACGAGATTTAGTATATTGCATGGTCGCCATTTTGAGGATGTCATAATGTGCTTTCCTTCAAATTACGCAAAAAATAATAGATTTACGGCGTACATTGTTCCAGCATTTCTTTTAGAAAATTAAATTACCTTTCCAACGATAGTCCGCACGAAAAGATTAATCGATTAGTTTCGGAGATAATTGGGAATTAGTATATCGCCCAGCAATCATATTATGTTTTTCTTCAGATTAAACAAAAACTAACATATTTATGGCATATATTGTTCAGGCATTTCTTTTGGCAAATTAAATTTTCTTTCCAACAATAGGTCGCAAGATAGGACTCGTCAATTCCGCAGATAGTAGAGATTTAGTACATCACGTGGTGGCTATTTTGATGACGTAATCACGGGGGGGGGGGGGGCCCCGAGGCTTAATGGCGCATCGACAACTTGGTCATTAGCGTCATCACGGATTACGTCGTCACTTCCGGGAGTGTCTCCCGGCGGACTTGGAAACTACAATATGTCAGCAGCTTCCATGTGCAATATGCAGCTTGTTGCCGGAACTGAAATGTTTTTGCACTAACAGCATGGATTACAGTCCCCATCGGCAACTGCAGATGATGGGGGTCAAGGATTCCCCGACCGGGGGGGGGGGCAAAGAGAATGAGCACTTTTTGTTAAAATTTGTTGTAGTTTTGTTGTCAGAAGCCCCGGAAGCCGAGGCATTTTACGCTATTTGAGGGCCTATTTTCGGCTTCCCGAGACACGTTTCCACCACATTGTTAAGTAAATTTCGATGTTTTCGTAAACATTCTTCAGCATAGGAAGTCGTAAAAACTTAATTGTGACTTAATAATTGTGACGTAAAAAAACTTAATTTTTTTTATAATTTTTATTTAGAAACTAAATTAACTGATGAATTTAAATTTAAAAAAATTACTAAATTAACGTTAACTAACACTGAATAATTTAGGTTTGAAAAGTATTCTTGCATACTTTTGAAATGGCGTAAAATTTAGCTGGCGTTCCTGAATTAACTGAGAATTAGTTTAAAATCACGGTGGCGATGGGGGGGGGGGGGGTTTGAGGTTTAATGGCGCGTCGACAGCTTGGTCATTAGCGCCAACCTCAGTCACAGTGCAGTGGTCCGGGTTGGCGATGGGCTAAGAGGAAAAAGGCTAATCGCAAATCAAACCGCCAACTTAGTCTTCAATTTTGATTCTTTGCACGGTGTTTATGGAGTTAATCGTTATCAGACTTAAACTGACGAAAACTTGGAAGGAAAGCTTAACAAGTTTTGTTCTGTACAAATTTAGCTGTAATCATAGCAAGAACACACAGTTGGTCCTCAAAGGTACACGGCCATTTGTGAGCACAGTGAATTTTTTTGTTAAGTCCTGTATTGGTTGTATTGGTACACTGAATTCGAGTTGGTTTCCTCTTGGTTGAGGCCGGGACTCTGACCACTGGGCTGCTATTGCTCCATTTGTTTGGGATCCGTGTGATCCCTCACAAACTTCGCGTTGTGCGTTGGGCATTTAAAATTGGGCCTTTTCCGTTTAGAGGTATGTGGGTAAGGCGTTGGCATCCTAAACGTTTCTCGTAACTAAGATGCCTGTTAAATCACTGCATTGACGGTTTAACGCAGCAAATCAATTGTCAGTTTAGTCATTTAATGTACACGATTTTCGTTCAGTTCATTGGCATCGCAAATTCAAACGACGAAAACTTAGCTAGAATCCTTACCAAGTTTTATTTTGTACATAATTATTTACTTGACGTTTCTGCATTAACTAAGACAGCTCTTAAATTATGGAGGGGATGAGGTAGCAACAGTAGGACTACTGGCAAACAAAACGGCGAACTCTATTTTCAGCTTTTTCCCCCCAAATTTTTTACGAATTGTATGCCCTCATGTAAAGACTTCGTCTTGCTGTTCCCCGACGAGACAATCTCGGTTACTCCCCGACGGGGGGAAGACTTCCCCTACGGGGGGGGGGGGGGGAATCACGCCCCCCCCCAGTCCCTCCCCCCCCCCCTTCGTGTCGCGACCCCTGCGGTCCGCTTCTCCAGGTATGGCGTCACTCCCTGCTGGAGATATACCATTTCGACAGTGATCCACAACTGCCTCTTGCTGTTCCACCGCGCTCACTGGCTTGGGGCACGGCAGCCTAATGGTTAGCACGACCAATTCATGTGCAAGAGGTCCTGGGTTCGATCCTGACCTCAGCCACCCCTGGTATTTTCGGGAAGAGAAGGGCCCTGTGATACCTCGTGCTCATATCGATTGTGGCATGTAAAAGATCCTAGGAATTTCCGATTGGAGTTACCTAGCAAACTTGTCCCTCTCTCCTTCTGGCGCCGTGGCTTCGACTGGGAGCGCGGCAAAACTACAGCATTCACTGGCTACCATCGCACTCTCTCTCGCCTTCGTACAAGACCTGTCTTCTTCAGATCATCTGGTGTAGTGGTCTAGTGGATTAATTTATTTGTTTATTTGCTTATTAGTTTATTTATTTATTCACTTGTTTTTTTTTCTGTATTTGTTGTTTATTTGTTTATCTACTTTTCCATTTAAGGATGTCTGTCTGAATGGGTAGTCTGCCCCACACTTTGTTTTTCCCCCACTGGTATTTGGGTGCTTATTAGTGGTTATGTTTTAGGTTTAGTTTTAGTTCTAGAGACAGAGTGCTGGGCTACGTGCCGTCTAATGCTCTTAAGAAATCTGGTAACCTGTTACCTCGGATTCCATATCCTCCTCCTCATTGTTGCAAACAGTTGTAATAACCATTACTTGTTTATGCAGAATATAAAAGTTGTTAACAAAAACACCGTTATTCATTTATACTGTGAAACACTACAACAAATCAAACAATGTTACGAGACTCAAAAACCCACACTTTCACAACGAAGACAGCATACTATCTGCAAATTTTCAACTACTAACTAAAGTCATCATTAGACACTTTAAACTTGGACAGAAAAACGAAATGTGAACAGAGTTTGAACTCAACTTTAAGGTGCCTGCTGATGACTTCAGTTGAAAATATGCAGATCGTAGACTACCTTCGATGTGAAAGTGTGCTTTTGCGAGTCTTGTGTGACATTTTTTGATAAAACTTGTTGTTATTGTGTATGTAGTATACTCAAGAAGGTGTAAGGTGCTAGAAATTTTATGTGTAGGATACCCTAATTTGTTGGTAACATTTTTATTATTGCTGGTAATTTTCAATTTTTTCTTTGCTTTCTAGTATTTCGTCATCACAGTTCTTTCTGTAATGATGGAAATTGGCGTGGGTTCGTCTTTGATGACAGTGCATGAGGAAGTAAGTTTACTACTTCTTTTCTTTCCTATAATTTTAGAAATGCTTCAGGGCCTGGCCCCGCCAGTACCTGGTACCTGAACGTAAAGAAGGATTGGGGAGGGGGAGAATTAAATTTAACGACAAGACAGGAAATAGTGACTGGAAACACCAAGCCAGTGTTTTGCCAGTAATTTGAATATACTTCTATTAGTGGGTAGAAGTATATTCAAATTAAAAAAAAGATACTATGGAAATTTACTTTTAAAAAACGCAAAGTAAGTGACTTCTGTCGAATTTTAATTTATATTACATCCCTCACAGACAATACAGTTATATAGCAGAAAAAATAAATACAAAGCACAAAAAATAAAGTCACGTGCATTACCATCATCAATTATAAATCGTCCCTTCTTTGGGTCACTTTATGATGCAAATGCGGTCGGAGTGAAGAGGAAAAACCAGGAAAGGGGGGGGGGGGATAAGAATTCTGTTCCCCTCCCCTAACTCTCCTCAAAACAAAATCTACAATATAACGTCTATATACATTTTTTTTTGCTTAGGCTACACGTCCGGAAATCTTGTTTCTTTATGCAGACATAATTAGTTTGTGGTGTACTGGATGTTAGAGTAAGTTAGCAGTTAAAGGCACATAAATCCTTCCGGTATGCCGTACGACCTGTTGAATGTAGCGTTTGCAACATTAACGCAAGTTAGAGTTAATGTGGCAAATCATCTGGCATGAAAGAAAAAAAAAACAAGAAAATGACTGTGTTGGCAACATTTACATACGTTTGAACTAATGTCACAAAACTGAGTCGTACAGAGCGACAATAGGGATGCATGTACCTTTAAGTAGAGCGAGTCCATGACATTGAGGTCTGTAGTGCTCGAGTAACAAAGTATTCTATTCTATTCTATTCTATTGGCATCAAGATGAAGAAACGGGCAATACAGCCAAGCTGAGAATAAGAGTGGCACCCTCCATTGAAAACTTAATTTAATATCCTTAGACCAAAAACATGGGAGCCGAGGCGGGGGAGGTGTTCACGACCAGTTTTTGAGCCCCGACACTTTGACCGTGTGTGGGACTTAGCCGTTTGACTACAAAATGGGGGAAGTGCAGTAAGGGGTTTCACTTTATGCTACCCATCATAGTGTTTCACTCGCGCAAACACAGATGGTCTGTGCGGGTACAGCTAGTACTGCTTAATCTACAGAGTTAAAACCCCATTTTGAGAAGTATCAGCCCGCTTGGAACAACTGTTGTAAGCGTGATTGATTGTTACAAGCATTGTTGTACAACTTCCATTGTTGTACAACTTCCATTGTTGTAGCCGTGCCTTAATTTCGTGTTAAGCAGCATTGGGCTGGATTGATACTTGGGTGGGTGACCGCCTGGGAATCTGGCTGTTGCAGACATAGGGCCTTAGGGCTTCGGGCAGATGACCAGGAGTGGTTAACGCTCGTTAAACCCTTAAACCCTTAATTTCGTGAAGATGCACGGCTGCAACAATGAAATCATTGTTGGACTAGAGTGCCGTGCAATCCTACTACCATGAAGACGTGCACGCTGTACCGTGCTGTCTTACTACCTTGAAGACTGCACTGTGCCACGGAACCCAAAGAAAAAACAAAGATTAGTAACACTACCTGAGGCTCCTAGCGAATCAGCAGCATACGAAACACATTCACCTTCCACATTGAAAGGAATTTGAGACAGCAACACATCTGTATCTGGATTATCAAACAAATCGTCGGCAATGTTGGCGACTGCCAATGTATAGCCACAACGGAGTCGGCTTTCAGTCATTTGAGACAACATTGGTCTCGCATCAATGGTCTCGTTGTAAAAGTGTTAGACAACGTTGTTCGGCAACAATGCGGTAAGAAAGCCTCTGTTGATCTCGTGTTGGCCTTCGGCACTCGATCGACCTCGGCTTTCTTACCGCATTGTTGCCGAACGCCGTTGTCTGATACATATAATTACCATATTGCCAACTGTTGGAAGAATCGATTGTTGCCAGCGGAGATCATTTGGTTACGTGCATTCGGGAAGAAAAGGGCCCTGGAAAATGCGCTCATGCTAATATCGATTGTGGCATGTAAAACATCCTAGGCATTTCCTAGAAAAATTGCCCTTTTCCTTCCTGAGATAACCTAAGTACTTGAACAGGAGCTAATTCGACAATTTCAAAATTTATTTGGTTTCACATCGTCCACGGGGATAAGTACCACTTAAACCTTGGCTTAAAGCTTTCTGCCGGCAATCAAAAGGACGGTAGTTACCAATGCAGACAGGAGAACAATGAAACTTTAGCCCACAGAAACTGGCCTTAAGTTTCCAATTTATTTGGTTTCCTATCGCCCATGGGGGATAAGTAACCACTTAAACCTCGGCTTAAAGCATTCTGCCAATAACCGAAAATACAGTAGTTGTAACAATGCAGACAGGTGAGCAATGAAACTTTAGCACACAGAAACTGGCCAAAAACAAAAACAACTATTAATTGCTGTTAAACCGACCATGGGTACGAACCAGTTAAATCTATGGTTTGCAACAAAGTGTCGGAAAATACAGAATTTACACCACCACCTCGGATGCCAGCAAAAATCTAGGTTCAGAGTGTGATGGTATCCGCTGCAGCGGTAAAACTACTGTATTCGGAAAAAAAATGCCTCCGATAAAACACCCCCAACTAAATGCTTCCGGGAAAAAACGCGTCAAGGAAAGAACGCCTCTAGGAAAAAACACTGCCAGTAGGGATTCCATTTTGTAAATTTTGCGTTGGCTACGCTCTCTCCGTATGCATTTGATTTACTGAAAAGTTATTCGTTTTTCTTAAAAGCTCATGAAATTTGAATGAGATTAAGTGTTTTACGCAAAGACAGTCGTTAACACGATTACCAAAATTGCACTTTAAAATGCACTGAAATTCACTTGTGGTAGGCCTGCAGTAGTGGAAATGCACGGTAATTCTCTTGGGCTAGGTCTGGAGCAACAGAAATGTACTCGTGCTAGGTCTGCAGTAGCGGAAATGCATTCGTGCTAGGTCTGCAGTAGTGGTAATGCACGGAAATACATTTGTGCTAGGTCTGCAGAAGCAACACTGCATGGAAATGCACTCATGCTAGGTCTACAGTAGCGGAAATACACGAAACTGGACTCTTGCAAGGAGAGAATCTATTTTAAACGAAGCTAAAATCCATTTGTTTTTATTACGTGTTATCTTAGAATTTCAATTCGATGATCAAATGTTATTATTTAATTTAGTTACTTTTTGTGTATTACTATAAGGAAGTAACAATGTTTTAATTTGCCATGTTATTTAACTAACTTCTCAAAATGAATCTAACGTTGTAAACCGTGGTCGTCTCTATTTGGCACCATTGTGAAGTTGACAAATGCGACGGACGGCCGGACAAAGTCGTTGCAATATAGTCTTCTCAGCCGGTACGGCTGTACAGAAAACTAAAACGGAAGAGGTAGTAATGTAATGTAGGGAGTATTTACTAGTTAAAATGAGTGTTTGTAGCATGGTTCATACATACTTCATTTTTGGAATTAAAATAGCGCAATTTTCTGCTGCGTATTAAAAAAAAACGTCTTCATTGCAAAAAGTCAATGGGTCTAATTAGGTCTAATTATTTTGGGTCTTTGGATCATTTTGGGACAAATTGGATCAGGTGTTTGCTCCAACGACCCATTCCGCTCTCTAACACTTCGAGTTGTTTCTCACGAAGAAATACCAACCCTTGGATATTTTCGTTCTGAAATTTCCTATAGAGCGGCTTATTAATTAAATGAATTTTCTGTTTTCAGATTCACGAGTATGCGTCGATATCCAGTAATTGCACAGTAAGTTGACATAGTACTTTTCTATTTGTACAATAATTCTATGAATAATTTTAGATATAGAATGGAATGTAAACGTTATTACCGTGATCAGTTTGTACTCAGGTTAGCATATGAATTCCGTAGTAATGCTGGAATCTTTTATTGATGATCTCTACCCATGCAAGGGTAGTGAATGTGGGTTATGCTACTAACTACTAAACACTATGCACGTGGCACCTTAAGCGTCATTATAGTGACCTGTAATAAAATAGTGAGCATGATTGCATTCCTGCTGCACTTTCACCCACTCTTTCAGCTACCTAGTGGTGGATTTCTTCTTCTGTGGCATGCATTAGGGTGTGGTCACCCTCATATGTGCAACGATATGATGAGGTAAGCTTAAAATTTAAGATTAACTTAATCTGTTGGACCAAGGTTTGATTCAAGTTGCAAAAGTTTTCAGGCACCGTGACATATGTCACTAAGGAAGTTGTCTGCACTATCTCTGAAGTGGTAGATATCTTGGGGGTGCAGCCCGCGTTAACTCCTTGGACACGAGTCTCCCTTCCTGTTCACCAGTGTCGAGGACTTTTAGGACTACTCCGGTGGGGATTTAGAGGGATTCTGAAGTCATTTCTGCACAAATCATGGTCAGGTACTTGAACCCATGGCGTGAGGATTCCGATTGGGGGGAAGATATGATTCATCAAGAAATATACCAATGTTCACAGCTATGTCTTGTGTTCCGACAATAATATTGGGGGCTGATGTGGTATGGCATGGGCATTCACGAGGTTAGTTGTTGTTACATATTATTATTAAGTTAAACATTCGAGAAACTGCAAGCCTGCTTACTTGTGTTTCTTTCAGAAGAGACAGTGATTAGTGAATAAGCGTAATTCTTTTAGAGGACGAGAATGTGTTGCTATGAAGGTTCATTTTCTGAGAGGCAGAAAAGTGTTGAAAGCCCTAGTAGCTGCAAGTTATTCTTGATAAAATTTGTAAACATTTAAGCTTAAAACGTTAAACTTTCGTAAAACTTAAAAAGCACATTTTAGTAAACTAGTTGTTAAATCAATGTTATGTTTAAAACTAACAGGTTTAAAACACATTTGTTAAATTGATCCTTGCAAAGTTAATTTATTAGCCTAGTTAGTGAAGCATTTGAATGCCTTAAAGATTGTATTGACTTTAAAATATTACATAGACATGGAAGAGCTTCACTACAATGCTTAAATGTTAAAATTAAAGCATAGTTTAAGGGACTATACGTAATTTTATGCTTGCTTAAATGAATAACCTTTTTCTGTTGAGTGAGCCGCGAAGTTGCCAAGTGATACGTTAACTAATTCTAGCTTACTTTATAAAGATTCAGTAGCTATCCCTGATCCTCCAGCTATAACTACCCCTCGTACGAACAAAAATTAAACTTTTGAGCCTTGGTCAATTATTTGCTTGGAACGTGCAAAATAACATCTGAAAGCTTTTGACGTTTCTGACGATAAACAGGTACAAATTTTACTAGCAAACATGGGTAAAAATACTAATGCTCTGCTACGTAATCTGTGCTCTCGTGAAGCACCCGTGGATAATTCCTTCATAACAATTGATTCCCTGTTAAAGGGGAAGTTTGATCTAATCCCCAGTTTTATAAATTAGACGGTTGGTTGCCTTCCAAAGTAACCAGGCTCCTCGCAAAAACGTAGCATTCTTCATTAGCAAACTTTAAAGGCTAACCGTCCATTGCGAGTATACCGGGAGTTCCTTTGTAAAAGGCAGCATACGTGATCGGTTTGTAGCCAGACTGAAGTGTAGAAACGTAAAAGCAGTTGATGTCTATTTAGAATTCATAAACTTATCGACTGGTTCAGAAAAAGTGTCACAAGTCTAAAAAGGACTTGGTGTGCTTCTGGTGCAGTAATCAAGGGTACGCGTGATCAGAATGCAAATGTAAGTCACAAAGATGTGCAGTTTGCGGGTTAACTGGTCATGTAAAATTCGTCAGAAAAACCCCTGCCCTGTTCCAGCAGCTTATTGACTTCAGGTTCTAAACCCAATACGGTCTTGCCAATTCTGAGCAACCAGCTGGGATAGCTTACTTTAAAGACAGTGTTTATCCAAGGTGCATTCCCCACTAATGAAATCTGGCCCCAGAACTAAGACGACATTATAAAACCATTTCTTTCTAGGCGTAATGAACTATCTTTAGATGGACAAACTATTTCCTAACGAAATATGGATGCAAACCTATTTACGTTGCCTTTTGGACTTATATGTCAGACTGCCTGAGCGGGGAATCGAACCCAGGGCCTCTGAAATCAAAGGCCAAGG
>JAHWFP010079552.1:9634-20233 GCA_023313725.1 Lithobius niger
CTGACCAAATCATTCGCCAAGTTAATTTTAGCGATTATTAGTTCGTGGTTTCAGTGGAGTGATGTCAATTGATCAAAACATTCTCCAAGTTAATCCTAGCGATCATTTGTTCATGCGCTTTCATTGAAAATTACATCAGCCGACCAAAACGTTCGCTTAGTTAATCCTAGTGATTATTAGTTTGTGCTTTCAGTGGCGTGATATCTTGCAACTAACCAAAACATTCGACAAGTTAATCCTAGCGATTATTAGTTCGTTATTTCAGTGGCGTGATATCAAATAACCCAAAACATTCGCAAAGTTAATCGTAGCGATTATAAGTTCAATGGTTAAATGAAAAACTTTACCGTCACTACTTTTGATAGAAATGGTAAAGTTTTTCCTGTAACGTCTGAAGTTATTAGTCGGTGAGATTAATTTTGCGAATGTTTTTGGTCAGGTGATATCAATCATTCCATTGAAAAACCAAGCCCTTCTCAACTTGACCACCTTTTTACCAGTTCAGTTTTGGATTATTGATATGGCGTCATTTTTTTATTATTATTATTTGTTTTTTATTTAGTAATCACTATTTTCTTTTTTAACTTCTTGGCCAATAAAATCACTTATTATTTTTGTTTCATTTTTCCATCGCATTATTTATTTAGAAATATTTTGACATTGAATTGGCAGCTACAGAAATTAAACAGAAAAATTAGACTTAAAAATTAAGTGCAAATAAGCTTAATTACAAATGGTGCCATCTGGTAGAGTATCGACGAATTACTACCATACCTCTTAGCATGTAGGTGGAAAATAACCCCTTCACCAGCTCTTGACAATATTTAGTTAAGAAGTATGACCACTGATTCAAAACTGCGCACTCATTAAACGACCAACGCCATAGTTTCGTACGCCAGCATCGGTTGTGACAGCATCAAAAGCGAATCTGGCAAATTTAGGCATTTATGATTGAATGTGGAACATGACGTGGTAGACCGTTTGTACTCGTCCCATTCTTATTTAATCAGTGTAAAACTAAATGTAATTAACACTTACACAGACAAACTATGAAACTCAATTATTTGAGTATGCATGATTCCACAAAATGATGGCTGGAGCTCGCCGCCAAAACAAACGAATTATTAAGCTTAATTTTATTTGGTGAATAAAAATAATGTCGGGAGTCGCTGACTTGAAACGATTTTCCTCGTTCAGCTTTCTGATGGAGTGGTTGCAAGGCTCGCCAACACTTTACAGGGCTCCTACCAAAAATAATGAAATAATTTCCCTTTCTCCAGGTTTACTAGAGTACTGAGGTCAATTTCCAGGATACTTGCTGAAATTTTTAGAAAGGAATTCTTCTACACATTCTACCAGTTTTTTACTTGTTTTTATGGCTCATTAGTGCAAAAGAGTTATCCAATTTAATGAAATTTTTAGGTGTCTACACAGAAGTACAAAGATACAGTTTATTTCACCGCATTGTCTTAACAAAGTGTATTTAACGCACTTAGGACTAGGCCTAACGGTGTGGCTTCGTTTTGCCCGCTGAGTTTTCCAGATTTTTTTGTGAAAAATCAGAGAATTCCTTGAATTTTCCATGAGTTTCAAATGTAGTTTAAATTCCCTGTGTTTTCTTGGTTTTCCAGGTTGGAGGGAACCCTGCTTTAACTTGCGGACTGTGGAGCACATTTGCCTGTTTGCATTATCGTCAAGGTGGTTTGGCTATAAGCTGAAGGGGATAAATGACTAACATCGAATACTTTTAAGTCACGTATTATAGTTAGCATAGACATGGGCGTAGTGAGAAGGATACAGGCCTGGAAAAACTGATTTAGGTCTGTTGTGGCGGTCCGACTGTTAATACGATTAAAGTTTTAATAAAGAAGACGCCTTCCTGGTAGGGATAGGAGACCACAAGAGCATTCACAAGAAACGGTATTTAATTTTTCGGGAAGAAATATTTTCCCGCTTTGGTCACCTAAAAGCAACAAACCACACATTGATGGGTAAAAATACATCCTATACCCAACAAATGGGACCCTCTAGCAATAACAGTGTAATTTTGTAACTAAAAACCCATTCAAAGGGTGAAGCCACTACAGGCAGGCAGCCATCTTGGATACGGGGCGCCGCTGACGTCTACAGATTGTTAATTGTAAACGAATTGTAAACGTCCTGCCAGATTTTCATGTGGGGAAATTTCTTGACAATGTTCATTACCCTTTCGGACGAAAATTAAATCTTCCTGGTATTGCGGGTCTATGGTCACCAAGTAACAAACTTTGTGGTCGATCTTGCCCAGCCCGCAATGTAATTCTGTGAATACTAAATTTGAACATTTACGTCTACCAAATCTTTAAATTGTAAGTACGCAGCTGACTAAACGGTCAGATTCGCTAAATTCCGAAATTTTCGGTAAATTCCAAGTTGGTCTGCCGCACAGTAGGGGACTATACAGCGAGTATTACACATTAGGCGCGTAGTCTAGAGGGTCCAACTCGACCGCGTCTCCCCCTTAGCTACCGGCCCTCGGCTTCTAGCTGGGTTTTCAGGCGCTGGACGAGTGAGTGCACCGTCACTTGACCTATAATAGTGTGAGTGTATAGGGCAGTGACACAACGTTGTATTGTTGTATATAACTCTATGCTGGAGCCAGTAACTGGGATAGTTACAAGGGTCACTGGAGGGAGGGAAAGAAGGGCGTCTTACTGAAGACATTGCTGTTAAGAATGGATTTCTTAGGCCTATAAGGGCGATTTTTGTCGATTTGTTGGCAGTTGCTGACATTTTAAAGCAAGTGGGATCTTTATTTTCCAATTAGAACCTAGCAGCATATAAGGGATTGGAGAAAACAACGTTTTTTAAGCCTATGAAATCCGCTCTCAAAGCACTGCCTTGACTAGAAGTGCCACTGTTTAACCCTCCATTTTAATCGTGCCCCTTGCAGCTATCTCTCTTGTAGCCAATATGACGTCACATGACGCTGCTCTATAGAATCTGTACACTCATGATAACAGCAAGAGGCACCACGAAGTGTTGGCTGCGTGGTGTCCGTTATATTTCATGTGACAGCCTGCTACAACAGCATTAGTGTAGATCTGGGCATTGGTTCTGAAGGTCGCAAATACACGGCCGAGTCAGAAATGCCGCAATACAGTAGTACATTTTCTATATTCACAGGGCAAAAAAAAAAAAACTATATGAATTTTTTCAAATGCTCCAATAGGCAATGCTTTGCTTCGCATCTTATATGATTTCTGTCCAGTGCTCCACGCCAAATAACGGCTCGCATCCCTAAGTATTTGAGGTAAGAATTTCATCTTTGAATTCGTTTCATTCCTGCATCATGCTGCCTTGTTAGTAAATTAAAACCAAATCGCAACAAAATTGCAAACATTATTGTGTCTAAAACAGAAAGACACACATACACACAAACAGACAGACTCAAAATCAAAATTCAGTCGAGTATTACGGCTTCCGAAACTATTTACGACTATCCACATTGCTTACGCACGTAAAAAAAAAAAACAAAAAAAAAACAAGCGGTTGCAGCGACTACCTAGTCGCAACGGGTCTTCTGTACACTTCCGCCACTTTTTCAACGTAAATGTTGAGGCGCACACTGCTATCACGTACTGCAACAGCGATCTCTATTATACAATCTAAAAGTTGTAACCATCGCAAATGCCGGCTAAAAATGTGTTAGCTTTTAGGCCTATAGTTTAGATTTTAGGCATAATTCTCAGGTTTCAGGCCTAATTTTTTACGTGCCGTTTTAATTTCGTGAGTAGCAGCTAACGGAGAATTGGGTTCGAGAGTAGGCCTATTCATTTACGCAACACGGTGTCGAGAGCTTTTTAATGAAGCTAATGTGTGTCGTTAACGAAATTCTTTTGTGTTTTACGGTTGCGTGTCTTTTTGTAGTGGTCAAATGCGACGATCCAAATGTTATTATTTCACTGAGTCAGGTCGGGAAGGCCTATTAGTTGTAGACAACGATGTTTTAATTTGCCAGGTTTTTAAAGTCCACTGGTCTACCGACTGAAAAAGTTCGAACAAACGGACAAAGTCGTTGCTGCAGTCTCCCCAGGCGTTTCCGCTGTACAGAAGATTAAAATAGTGAATAAAAGCAGTAAAACAAGAATCGTTTGTAGCATGTCACGCCCTGCCTCCTAGTGACGGTCGGTAAACTAAAAAAAAAAAAAAAGTTCCACTTAGGTCAAGGTTGGGTAGTAAAGGGACAAGAGAAGTCCGGACATCCATCTTGTGCTACGGGCAGACAGACGGGCAACAATTTTGGGGTGCCCAGACCAAAAAGTGCTGGATCACGGTCGGAAGAGGACAGACATATAGACGGACAGCAAGCGTGTCTCTTCTGTCTCGTGGGGGTTTGCCTCGCCGCTCGACCAGACAAACGCTCGGGCGTGACCAATGGCTGTCGTCCGTCATCCCACGCGCCGCATTCCACGCCCTCCAACGAACGATGTTATACATGTCCGCTGCACGTGAACTCGTTGCTTGCCTAGATGTTGGTTTACTGGCAGTGTTGGTCCATCTGCGGAAGTATTCGTTCTTTTGGATGAACTGACACGCCAAGTTATAACGAATTGTTTAAGGGACATTTTCTTTGTTGTGTTAGGCGGTTGATTAAAAGTTCATTCTTCCCAACTCCGTTTTTCTCGATCCTCCACATCAAGTATAAGGCCCCAAAGTGCTATTTACTTACCGTTAGTCAGTCTCTTGGTAATAATCTGTTTTAAAACGTGGCGTCGAGGAGATTTTACGTTGAATGTTGGGAACTAATTAAACAGCATCCTAGGATTATATGGTCGTTTGCGCGCTTACAATAACCATGACGTTTCATCTGTGTGTTTATGCATGTACTAATTTATAATCGTTTTAGTCGTTAAGTGTGATGGTAATTATACGAAATTTTTAACGTTTTGCGACGACGTAATATTTGGGTTCATGCTGTTTCGTCTATCTCAGTTGGCCTTGCATTACTAGCGCGAGTCTCAAGAAACGGTTGCGATGGTAACATGCGCGGAGGGCGAACTGGGCGTGGCTGTTATAAGGCAGGCGGAATGTACCTTTAAGATGCGTAAGCTCGAAGTCAGATACAATTGAAATAAGAAAAAAAAAGTTCCCTCTATAAGCAGATCGAATAAAAAAAGCACTTTTACGATAAATATGAAATAAAAGCCAATAAAGTTCACATCACAACATAACAATTTCACGCGACGTTTCGAGTAACCTCAGCCTCGTTATCAAGTGAGCATGGTAACAATCATGGAGTAAAAATCGTTAAAAGGCGTAAGTTCAGAAACCCATGTTCACCAGAACAAAGGCTAGGGCAAACCGGAAATCGGACAGAACCGAAGTAGCAAATTTAAAATTTAAAAACTTTAAAAATATTAAAGTGGCCAAGCAGAGACCTCGATCAGTGCTGCTTGCAGACTATGGTCTATT
This sequence comes from Lithobius niger, assembly GCA_023313725.1. Taxonomy (NCBI): domain Eukaryota; kingdom Metazoa; phylum Arthropoda; class Chilopoda; order Lithobiomorpha; family Lithobiidae; genus Lithobius; species Lithobius niger. The sequence continues at coordinate 15,089 of JAHWFP010079552.1, forward strand.
GTGTCAGTTGTCTACAAATTAAAAGTACAAGTTAAATAACAAGCAATGCAATATATACACAAACTTAATGAAAAAGGTAAACATAAAAGGTAAACAAATTCGTAAACAATTAATAAATTTTAAAATAGTCTTGCCAAATACCGATTAAGGTTACAGTGTTGGGGTCCTGCCTTAAACAACCCCAGCCTGGGTACGATCACGAGCCCACCCGGTAACTCATTCCACACTTTCACGACTCGGTTTGAGAAAAAAAAAACTACGACAATCAGTCCGGAACGAACTCCTCCGAAGCCTGAGACCAAGACCACATGACGGTCATCAAAATGCAACTCCAGACTTATAAGACCGTGGAGCAAGGATTAAGTTAGGTAAAAGTCTGCTTTGAGTCTGCATAATTCATGTCAATCAGGTTTAAGAAATCAAAGCCCATCAGCGTAAGATTTATCATATCAAAAACCAAAACTGGCAAAAGGGGGGGCCGCCAAGTTCCGAATGGTTCGGCCCTTCAAAGGAGTGATATCAACACACCAAAACATTCGCCAACTTAATCGCACCGAGTAATAGTTCGAAGGTTAAATGAAAACTAGAACATTGCTACTTTCGGAATAGCAATGTTCAAGTTTTCATTTAACGTACAAAGTATTATTCGGTGCGATTAACTTGGCGAATGTTTTGGTGTGTTGATATCACTCCTTTGAAGAGCCGAACCATTCGGAACTTGGCGGACCCTTTTACCAGTTTTGGTTTTTGATATGATATCACTCGCTTTTTTTTTTTTAATTGTGTATTGACTCAACTCCACTGCCGCTTTTATATAGGTCGAACCATTCTCAACTTAGTCACCTCTTTATAGGTTTTTGGTTTTAATTTTGTTGTAATTTGTTTTATTTAGTTAGTTAGTTTTGTTTTGTTGATATCACTCTTTTGAAGGGCCGAACCACTTTCAACTTGATGGCCTCTCTACTAGTTTTTGGCTTTGTTTATTTTGCTTTGTTTTTACAGTTGGTTTATTTTTCGTGAGTTGGACGTGATTAAAATTTCTTTGCAACATTGTTTATATTTATCGTGATACACTAGTGTGTGTCTAGGCACGCACGTCAGTATACACGTTCTCATTGTCCGAACTTTGGCCGTCCAATGAGAGACGATGCCGACAATACTAAGAATGGTTATAACAATATTTTCGTAACTTACGCGCCCTCCGACGCCATCCATAAACCATAAAAAGGTACACAGTTCGTATTGTACTGCACCCATTCGTCCAAATTCATAGCTGGAAGCCTTCCCGTTATCTCGGTATCGATGAATATTCACCCTATGGGATTTGACATGGGGATGAGCGGACTAGCTAGCTAGCTAGTAGTGACACATTTTCAACGTTATTGAGGATCAGATTTTATATTGAAAGCAGCTTAGCTGGCATTCCTACACGAGTTAATTTTTGCCAGGTGCATCATTGCTCTCGATTTCAAATCAATTTAAGCTTTTGTACCGCATTATTATTTTTTCCCATGTACCTGAAATGTGCCCAACTATGCCTCAGGGTATAAGACACTAGCGCTATGGCGTCACGCTAAAATGGTTTACAACCTCGACAATTGAATTGATGTGATATTTGTTGCCTAACTTGACGCGACACACTAGCGTGTGTCTAGATTACGTTGCCCATGTAATGACTTAGTGAATCTCCGCTGCCCATTTTCAATACCATCAATGTCACCAAGCAGGTATGGTGACCAAACGTAGCTTGCATATTCGAGGATCGGCCTTACATAGACTTTAAATGCCCAGACCATAGTGTGAACATGACCCGAAGTAAATATCCTCTTTATTAAGGCAACACGCTGGTTTGCAGTGCTTGTGACATTAACACATTGTGTTTGTAGATTTTAAATCGGAGGTAAACCAAACGCCGTGATTTTTAATTACATTATAGTTCGACATCGTTGTAGTTGATGACAAGGATTACTGGAACATCTGGTTGTTTTTACCAATATGAAATGCATTGCATTTTTCTGCTGCAATCGGCAACTGCCAGTCTGATGACCACTGAGAAAGATCATTGGTTGAAGTGATTAGGGATCCGTGGGAGCATCATCAAAAACGGTTGCATTTTTCATTACATCGTCGGCAAACTTTGTAAGGGGAACATCCGCATTAGTTTATTCGAGATCATTTAAGAAAGGAACAAATAGTAATGGTTCCAGAATACTACCTTGAGGAACATCACTAGCGACATATTTTATACCAGAGCATGCGGTATTCACAGAAACAAATTGGGTACGATATTATAAGAATTCGCATAGCCAGTTCATCAGGTTTCCTGCAAATCCCAATGCCTTAAGTTTAGCTAGCAATTTATGATAGACAACGGTTTCAAAGGCTTTTGCGAAATCTGTAAATATTGCATCAACAGGGATTCCTACAGCAAAATAATTCGTCCAGTCGTCCAAAACAGACAGAAGCAGTAATCCAGTAGAACGACCTGGTATACAAAGGCGAATTGATCATCACGGAGAATATTATTTTCCTGAATGAATGATAACTTCTTTTCACGAATGATGCGTTCCATTATTTTGCATGGGACTCACGTCAGAGCAAATGGTCTATAATTTGCTGGGTTTGATACGTCTCCCTTTTTAAAGATTGGACTGACACGTGCCTTTTTCCAGTCATCTAGCAATTTGCCGGTTTCTATTGATGCGATGAAGATACAGGTGAGAGGCCAGCATACTTTTTCTTCCTTGATTTGCTTATTGAAAAAGGCTGAGCACCATTCAGGTCCAGTGCTTTGGCTTGGCGTTATTTTAGTGAGCCCATCAAGTACTTGCGTCACAGAAATAACTGGGCATTCACAAAAGTTTCATTAGCGATATTAATTTTAGCATTTCCTAAATGAGGAGTAACAGGATTCTCAGCAATGCAATTGGTGATAAATATATCATTTAACACATATAGCTTTATCAGTATCGGTAGTCACAAAAGTGTCAGCCACTGGCAAGGGTGGAATAGTACTGGTTTTACCGCTTTAATTATTTAAAAAAAATCTTAATAGGGAACCTAAGATGCCCATACTCAAAATCACGGGCATTCTTAGTGTACTCTGATTGGAAATAGAGTACACTATTTCCACATTAACTCATGCCGACTGTAAGCTTTGTTCAGAAACGGGCCGTTTTCATTTCGCTTGTCAGCAATGACTGTCATCTCAGGCACTAAACCACGCTACATTCTCGCAGAGATATAGCTGGGCTACGGCGCTTCGGCATTAGTGCTTCAGATACAGGATGGATCTTTACAAGAGGCAGTTGTCCCCTCCTCCTCCCCACGCCCTTATCCCCTCCCTCTAAAACGGCCCTGGCTATACAACTCCGTAATTCCGAGGCAGCGTTTTGTCTTCGTATGGACGAGTCGCGAAAGTAATGACTACAGTTTTTGAATAATTCCCCTTCGTTGTTCTGATGGAGTGGTTCTAGAAGGGTTTGCATACACCCTTTCCTTCACCTAATGCACTAATTAACACGTTAATCTGCCGCCATGATGGACTCCCTTGTTCCCCCGTGAATCAACGTCACGAGTGAATTTTGCTACATCATGGCGTCATGATTTGGTGCGCGCGACTCTCGTGCTCCGATCCCTAGGGGGTCTCAGCCACATCCATCATAATTTGTCAGGAGGGTGACCTGTATCACGTGACAGTCACCCCCACCACACCCCCACCCCTCCTTACCGTTTCATGATCATCCGCTGTATTTCCACGTTGACTCTTTTGACGTAATTTCCCTGTGGGCCGCGTCATTTAGTTGTAATTTTGTAGGCGTATTCGACAATTCAGTTAGGAAAAGGAGGGTTGTTCGTTTAATAGTGATTTGCATTCTGGGTATTGATCTTAGACGAAGGATACAGGGCTCCCCACACCTAAGTCGCAAATTTTCTTTATGATTTTATGACAATTTTATGATAAATTGACATCTTGTTTTCATTTTTAACCCACTTAAAAACTGTTTTTAACACACTTACCGCTGAGGGTAAGGAGGGTTGAATAACATGAAAACGTGACCTACAATTTTTAGACACCCTCAAAGGTCTGAAGAACCCCTCCCCCCCCCCGCCCCGCCCAACTTAGGTCCAAAATAACCTGTAACCTGACCAACCCCCTCACACCAAAATAAGCGTTTCTTATGACTACTCAGGCTACCTGTGGATGATATCCTATAACCATTAAGTTATGGATGATATCCTATGACCATTAAGTTAATCTTAGCCCAGAATGACATGTTTCCAAACTGACATGCGTCTCATTTTCGAAGATAGACTGGTACAACACATTCTTGAATACACTCAAAGGTGTGGTTTTTAAACATTGTTTGTATGTCGTACCTTTTTAGAAGACAGAAACTGAGTTAGTCGTCAAAACCTTGTAAACCTACTAGAAGGGGGGGGGGGGGACAAAACATCTCTAGAAATCTTCAATTCCTTATGGGTCACTTGTGTGTCCGCCGCCATGTCCTCACGGATGAGTGCGCGTCAAATCGTAAAGAAGCGTCTCGTGTGATGGTAGTTCGTACTTTAGTTTGGATTTGTTTTCAGCATTTTCCAACAGTTTCTATTATTTTATGATGTATATATGACATACAAAAATTTATGACTTTTATGAATTTTATGACTAGTGGGAGCCCTGAGGATAAAAGTTATACATTCGGCGTTTATGTGATCATTCACGCACCGTACGTGATCTGACATTAACGAAATGCCTGCATTTTCACATGTTCAGGAATATAAGTAAACTATTCCATAGTTTATTTAATTATTTAGTTTGCTTTAAATGTTTTAAGCTTTTTAGTTTTGGTGTAGAAAACCACGATTTAAGGGGGCAAAACATTGATTTTTTTTTATGTGTAAAGCTTTTACTTAAATTCTAGCAGAAAAGAATTTAATTAAAAGCTTTACACATAAAAAAAAAAGTCAATGTTTTACCCCCGTAAATCGTGGTTTTCTACACCAAAACTAAAAAGCTTAATCAAAAACGGTCAAAAATGCTTAAGGTCAGAACCGTGAAATAACCTAGTTACAGCCCCTCTAAGGGGAGGGGGAGTGCTGTAACTATAGGTAATTTTTTTCCACAATTTATGGCCTTACAGCATT
>JAHWFP010079555.1:888-22457 GCA_023313725.1 Lithobius niger
GCTGTATTTCCATGTAAAATTTATTTCGTGGTCGATAAAATCAAATGAACGTTGGCTAACACTCTTATTGCAGTGCGCCCTTTCCATTTTCCCCGAGAAAAAAAAAGATAAAAAAAAAAGAGACCCCATTTTGTAGTCTTTGATCGTGCCGACCATCCATTATTACCGAGGAACCACATCACAGCTTAATCAGCAATTAATTAGGGACTCGGCTGACACAAAGTTAGAATAGCCCTACGAAAAACCAGACAGTAAGATTGTGGGCGCAGGTGAAGCCACAGGGGAATGTACAGGTCATATCAATATTTAACGCCGCAATTAAGAAATTAATAAGATAATCATCCTGCTGATATCGTGAAAGGCATCTTAAAGAGCCTCGTTTCTTTCCTTGTTGCCCTCCCCCCCCCCCATCCACCACCACCAGCAAACATGGTTAGAGCCCCCCTCCCCCTCCCCCATCCCTTCCTTTGTTTACTTAGACTACATAAAACGCAAGATCATTCAGTTCCAAATTAATGATCTAACTTCGTAAGTGCTTAAGGGTGAAATTTCTTTGAAGGGCCGAACCATTCGGAACTTGGCGGTCCCTTTTACCAGTTTTGGGTTTTGATAGGATTGACTTATTCTGGAACATTAACCAAACATAACCAGTTAGGGTAGAGTGTAGAAACCTTATTTTCGAATTCCTCATTGGCAGAGTGTTACGACGACTAAGTTGGCTTAGCAAGGGAGGTGAATAGACGTTTGAGTTGGTGTCAGTAAGTTTATTCACAGTTGCCACGCGGGTTAGTCCTTAAAGACAGGCTGTCACGATACACTTTGCCTCTGACGACGGGTCCGTTCGGTGGCGCCATTTAGTGACGACTTTTTGAAACTAACACGCCAGGGCATTGCTTCTGCCAAACCCGTCACTAGATTGCGCAACAGGAAGGATAGATCGACGAAGACAAAGTGTATCGTGATAGACCGGCTTTAAGGTTAGTGACAGGGTTCAGTGGGGACTCTTCTAGAGGTAGTCTAAGCTTATAGCGTGCGCTTTGGAGGTGTTGATGGTGCGGGGTCCGCTCTCCAAGAGACGAGCGCTTGACTGAGCTGGCCCTTTTATGGCAGACCTTAGTTACTGAGTCTTACTGCTGGCGGCGCCACAATAGGGACCATGAGCATCCAGCGCCAGTGCCTCCCTCCTGCGGCATATTGACATCAGCAGAACCCCAGAACCCGTACCAACTTACTTCAAGGTTACATTTTCAATTAATATACAAGATTGAATAAAGAATAATAATATTACAACATCAAACACATTCAGTAGCTTACACAACTTTAGCTATAGCAACATTAATAGTAACCTTAACTTAAGGCCATTGGCCCCAGGCAGTCCTCCCAAGGACATCAGGCTATATTTAGCTACTGTTCACAAGGTGGCGCGAAGTGCCCGTTGCAGTGTGGAAAAGTTACTCTTGGACATCATATCACACACAAAAAATTTCATCACTCTGGGGCCCTGTCTTGAGATGCCCCAAGGGCCTTCAAGTTTAACATTGTACGGAAATGGGTGGAACCGTGAAAAAGGAGAAAATGATGCTTTGACTGGTTTTGAATTTAATTTTAACATTATCTCATTTGAAATATTTAGAGATAAAGAAAGGTATCCGAAATCACAGCGGAAAAATTTTTTTTTCTCTGTGCAAGAATGTAAGTAATAGTTATGGGCCGCAAATTGCCAATAGGTCAATTTTGGCCAATTTTCGATGCTAAATTATTCACAGAGTTTTTTTTAAGAAAAATTAAAATTCTTTGTAATTACAGCATGCTAACGTAGTTTCTGAGAGAATCGAATGAGATAATCTTAAAAATTAGATTTTAAATCATTGAAATAATCATTTTTGCCTTTTTACGCCATTCCGCCCATTGCCGTACAATGTTAAACTTGAAGGCCCTTGGGGCACCTGAAGACATGACCCCCTTAATGATGACATTTTTTGGTAATAATGACGCCCAAGAGCAACTTTTCCACGCCCTGCCAATGAGGAATTTTCAAAAAAAAAAAAAAAAGGTTTTTACAATCCACCCTAACAACCAGCATAACAATACAAAACCTGAACAATGGCCACAACAGATGATGAGAATAGGCTTCAAAGAATGCCTTATAACAAATTACTACAAGACGATAGAAAGACGTATTTATTTCGTGGATGCCCGCTTTTAGAGCTTAGTTGAATTATTTCATGTTGGTCAGTTAACAATCACTGCATGAGCGATCGTTGTTGCGGACGTTTTTTGTGTATTTGCGTATTTTGTGTATTTGTGTATTTGTGTATTTTTGTGTATTTGTAGTGGCAGCCCCATGCGAAGCTACTGGCCGTTTTGCGTTGAGAAAGTAGTTAATATACACTGTTGCATTGTTATATTCTTATGTTCTTGTATTAATGTTGGGGTTAGTGATCAATTATGGTGAGAGCTCTGTAAATCAATCAATTAATCAATCAATCATAGGTAGCATGAACTCAAACTGGGTTATCTGCCCCACGTCGATGAGCGGGACAATTCAGCTGGAAAAAGCCAAGGATATTTGACAGGATGTTTAACATGCTACAATCGGCATGAGCGCGAGACACCACTATACCATGAGCCACGGCTGTTTGCCATGACGTCATCATGAGTCAGCCATTGACAAACGAGAACAGCTGGTCTTTGGCCATCTGATTGGACTAGCACAATCACGTGACACGCGCGTCACGGCAAACAGCTTTGGCGCGTGGTATAGGCCCTTCTTGCATGGTATAACACTGTAATGCGGAGAATGTGGGGGGGGGGGGGAGGAGGAAGGATGTGGTAGTAATTCAAGTTCCACAATAAAAGGAACCGTGTTACTTAGACACAATGAGCTTCGTTGTTGCAGGACTATCGCTTGGTATAATACGGTAATGAGGAAGGGGTGGGGAGGTACGAAAGTAACACCCACAAAAGAGGAGACCTTGCAAGACCCAAAAAAGGAGTCACGTGACTTTAGAAAACGATGAGCTTCAAACAATGCCTTCAACGTATAATATCATCGATAATTGATGTGGCTCGCAAACCAGGGAAATTTTTGAAATTCAATACAGTATTCACAAAGAATGTCGATTTCAAAAAAAGTACTGGCCAGTTAACATTTTTGTTAAAATCCAGATGCAGTATTCACAACAACGATCTCGGTTTCAGGGAAATATTTACGAAATAACATGCCTGTTTCCAGTGTTAGTAAGGGTCACGGTGTTAATAAGGGTCTCGGTGTTAAAATTTCAACTTTGAGCGATCGTAACTCCGTCAAAAGTCAATATTTTTAAACCAAACTTGGAATCGAGCCTCTCTACTATATATAGTCAAGTCCTGTTTACAGTCCAAACATTTTTTTAAATTCGGTACAGCCAAATCGGAGATCCAGTGGGGGGCGAAAATAGACAACTTCTTGGGCTTCTTCTTCTTGTTTTGGGGATGTACCTTTCGTCTGTCCTCTCTACAGGTCAAACTACACCGCCTAAAATCATGGGAATAGGCTTAAATCGTACTTTCCGAGGTGGACATATGCGCCTTTTCAGGGTTATTTTAGTGTTCTTGAAATAGTTATTTAGAAACAAACCATCACGTGTATTTTTAATCAATTTGGACCAAATATATCTGATATCTACCCCGAAACAAAACTTGTTAAGGATTTCCGCCAAGCTTTCCGCCCGTGTGAAGACGCGATATCAAACGCCAAGCTCTTTCGCCAGGCTAATCCCACCGACTAAGACTTCCAACGTTAAATGAAATAATTGAAAATTGCGCAGTAAGCAATTTTCATATATTTCATTTAACCTTCGAACTATTACTCGGTGGAATTGGCTTGGCGTTTGATATCACGACTTCACACGGCCGAAAAGCTTGGCGGGAATCTTTAATAAGTTTTGTTTTGGGGTAGTTCTCCTTACTGCAACCAAATTCGCCAAACGACCAATTAGGGAGCATTCATAAATTACGTAACACTTTTTTCTACGAATTTAGAATCCCCTCCGCCCCTCTTGGTAACACCAGTTTAGCGAAATATAATTTTGCGAAACTTATTGTGTTATGTAACACTTCGTCATACCCCCCCCCCCACACACACACCATCATATAACAGACCCCCCCTCCCCTCCACCCTCCAGGTGTTACGTAATTTGTGAAGGCTTCCTTACGTCAGCGTAGATAACGTTCCTGTTATATTCTGAATAGTGTTCGGTTCGTTCACAAATCCTATTCGTTAATTGATTGGTGCTGAAGACAGCGTTCTGTACAGCATCAGTTCCTAATGTTCCAAGCAGGAATGGCGCCTAACATTCATTATAGATACGAACCCACACCATAGCGTGTAAATTACTCCTACCACCTATGAATGACCGACGTCTGCATACGTCTGCCACTAAAAAATTCCAATTTCTTTCTAAGTTTGCGCACAGATGAGCCAGCTATTAGTTATCAAATAAAACAAAGAATGCACCACCGTCGCTGTTAATCTGCAATGACCGCCATCTTTAAATCAGGGCCATTTTGAAATTATGCTTATTATCGTCCGATTTCCTTCAAGTTTAGAATGGAGACGAAATAGTTGGTACCAAGTGAAACAGTGAATATGCCATCGTCACTAATAATCACTAATGGCCACCATCCTGAAATTGGGTGGCCATTTTGAAATTATGCTTATCGTCCGTTTCCTTCAAATTTAGAACATAAATGATAGAGTTGATACCAACTGAAACAATGTATGTGCCATCGTCACTTGTAATCTCTAATGGTCGCCGCCATCTTGAAATCAGATGGCCATTTTGAAATTATGCTTATTATAGTCCGACTTCTTTCAAAGTTAGAAGGAAGACGTTTTAGTTGCTAACAATGAAACAGTGAATGTGCCATCGTTATTATTAATCTGTATTGCATGCCATCTTCCAAACAGGCAACCATTACCATTATCATTATGATTTTGAAAGTATCATTATTATTGCCCGATTTCATTCAAACAAAAAAATTAAAAACGTGAAATAAAAAATAAAAACGAAGTTATACTCCATCTCTACTTTGGGTGTATTGTGCATTCTTCTCGCTGCAGACGGTACCGTCAACTGCGCTGCTTTATAGTTGACCTGCATTTCTCAAAGTAACACGTATTAATAAACAAACAACGGAACGTAAATGTTAAGAGTAAGGGTCTAAAAGTCAAAACCTAGAAGGAACACGGACAAGCTTTGACAGTCAGGGTCTAGGTGTAAAACTTTGTCAGTAAGAGGCTGGTAAGGATTAGACCCTTACTACTCGGTGGCCAGCTTTCGTCCTTAAGAATAGGAAAGCGATAAATACATTTTGACGAAAAAACTGTTATAAATCCTGGTATACATATATAGACCTCCAGTGGTAGTGTGCTGTACGTTTCCTGCTTTATGTTGAAAAGTTTATTTTTCGGTTTGGTAACATGCAGCATATAAGCCTTAGGGAGCATTATTGGTTGTCATTATTTGCCTTAAGTTTACGAAATTCGTATAAAGATAGCTTTAAACAAAGTTCTTTAAAGATGTTTCAAGTGCAAATACCCTCCTAAATCCGTACATACACACGTCGCGTACGAATAGGCTAGAATTATATTTACAAAGTTGGATTTACAAAACTCGCTTACTGAGTCATTAATCAAGTCCAATGTTAGTGGGGTGTGCGTTTCCTGCGTTGCTTTAGGTGGAAATGTTTTTTTTTTCCGGTTTAGTAACAGGGCAGCGTCGCAGCAGAGAGCATTATAAGGTGTCATCAGTTACCTTGAACTAAAATGTAAAGCAAAAAGATCAACAAGAGTTAAATAAATAACTATTCACGTTGCCTTTTGGACTTATATGTCTGACTGCCTGAGTGGGGAATCGAACCCACGACCTCTGAAACCGAAGGGAAGCCGAAACCGAAGGGAAACCGAAGGGAAGTCCTTCCACTGAGCCATACCGACACGGCCAGTAGGACCTCGGCCGTTTTGTATGGCTCAGCGATAGGACCTCGGCCTTCGGTTTCAAAGGTCGCTGGTTGGATTCGTTAGTTCGACCACCTCCTCCGGCAGTGAATTCCAACTCTTGACCACACGCAGGGCGAAGAAGTGCTTCCGACACTCAAGCCTGGAGCCAAGTACACGCAATTTAAAGGAATTTCCACGCGTTAAAGAAGGGCCAACCAGAAAAAGGGTAAGTCCGAAGGGAGAAGGTGCTGGAGTATCTTGTCAGTAAGCACGAGGTCGGCACGTAGACGACGCAATTCCAGAGGTTCCAAGCTGGAAAGTCGTAACCTCTCGCCGAAAGGCAGTCCGCGTAGCACCGGTATATAGTGCGAGTAAAATGTCGTTGCACAGACTCAATTGGTTAATGTCGTGAAGAAGATAAGGGGACCACACCAGGCTTGCATACTCGAGAAGTGGTCTATAACATAGATCTTGAAAGCCCAGACACGTGTGGAAGTGCTTGAATTAGCAAAACAGCAGTTCCCAATCAAAAAGTTGCCAGAAGGCCCGTGCAGCAATACATTTACAATGGTTCGTGGATTTAAGATCAGAGGTGAACCACACCCCGAGATCCTTGACAGTGGCGACAGCTCGCAATGCCGAGCCAGCACGAGTATATGATGAGAAAAGGGTGGGTTTCCCTACGTGGAATGAATGGCATTTATCGAATGAGAGAGGGAGTTGCCAACGGTAGGAACAAACAAAGAAATCCTACTACAACCGTTCATAACATACGTACTATCCGAATAAACTAGAACTAAACTAACCACTAGGTAGTAAGGAGCCTCTTACTGACAAAATTTACGCCTAGATCCTGACTGTCAAAGCTTATCCGTGTTCCTATAGTTTTGACTTCCAGACTCTTGCTCTTTAAAACATTAATGTTCCGTTTTTTTGTTTATTAATGTACTAACGTTCCATCGATCTTGGTCTTACCGGATTGGACGAGGGCACAAGATCATCGGCTCCAGCGCCGGCACCGTCAAAACCATGATCCACATCAAGAGATCGCCGCCGCATGGCGCACAAGTCGCTAAGCCTGGTCTCTCACAAAGGATCTTGTATGTTAAAAGCCTTGCTCGCTTGCTTTGGCAGCAACGGGGGAGCCACGTAGCCCACCTGCCGCTCAGAGCACTCAAAGCAACTGCAAACTGCACTCGTAGTTTTGATTGGTGTGTAATGCTCACAAAGAAACGTGGCTAATAAACAAGAAATCACAAAGTTAAAAGGTTACATATAAGCACAGTCGGAATCAAAAGGCTGTCCTTGCAAGAATATTAGCCAGTAAGAAATAAAGCAAAAAGTGTTACTAGCACAAAAACAGTATTGACGCAGCAGTGGTAGGCCTCAGGAAGTAGGCCTCAGGAAGTTGCCTAAAGAAGTGACCTCGTTGGTCACTGGATAGGGGAGGGGGGGGGAACCCTCATACAGTCCCTGGCACGGGGGGGGGGTTGGTTCCCACGACTCTCCGGCGGCCCCAGAACTATGAGGACTTTTTTTTTGCTTTTTGTAGTTTGCTCCGCCAACTTGGAGTGCATTTCCCTGAAAGAGACTTTTTAGTGGGCCCTATTAATTTTTTATTTTTTGACCATCAGTGTAAAGTGCCAAGGGGGGGGGCGCCGGGGTATCGGCCCAGACGTTGCTGTGTGCTATTAATTCTAAATTGGGTGGGTAGGGTAGCAGCAAATCTTTGTGCTTTAGTGTCTCCAAATGACGTGAGGTTCCAAATTCCAACTTCAAATTCCAACTTACGGGAAGTTAAGAGTTTGAGTCCCAGTCAGGGCAGTTGTGTTTGAATTCTTTCTCCTATTAGTGTATCTTATATCCTCACAAGGCCAATGTTTAATGCAACACGCCTAGGTAAAATCCTGCATTTTGTACGGTATTGAACGAGGTATACACGGATGGGCAAAAATGAAAAATTAATAGGCTACAAAGAGTTCAAAATAAAGTGGTAAAAATTTTTTGGGGCGAAAAAACTTTTACTATTCGGCTACTCAAATTTATAACCAAACACAGATTTTAAAAGTTAAGCAATTGTTGTAAGTGTACACAATAATATTATTAAAAAACGTTTTTATGGGGGAAAAAAATCGACAAACGAAAAACAAAGGATCTATAGACACACGCCACTGCCAAGTACCCGAGATTGTTGTCAGATGGGAAAAAAAATGGCGGCTCACTAGCAGACGGTGTCTTTTAACTGTAACAAGCTTATATCCGATTTCGACCTACTGGAGAAATTCCCCATGTGGTAGAAATCTTTGCAAATCGTTGGTTGGACCAGTAACGAAGAAAACCTCAACATTAAAGTGTGGAAATGTGTCCTTTATGGAGAAAAAGTACCCTCCATAACGTTGATTTATATTACTAGTAACTAGCTATATAGCTAGGTAATACGACTCTAACGTGTCCGCGGCCTATCTTGAGTTCAACGCAGAACGAACACAGATAATCGATTGTACGTTTTCGGTAGCAGAGTGCCTTGTTGATATCCAAGATGGTTACAAAAACAGTAGCGGCCATCGATAAAGCCGCCTCCTCCAGGAAGACGTAGCCGCTCATAAAATACTGCAGGACTCAAGATACGCCGCGCACACAATAGCTTATTGCCTGCACTAACAACAAAAAAATTGGAGAAAGGTTAACTATGTCCCAAAGGTATGTGTGGCCTTCCTGCTAATTTGTAGGACTTAGACAAAATTGGGATAATAAAAAATGAAATCAAATCCGGTTATTCACCGATCCAAGTTTTTGAGTTAAGCTGAAATTCTAAACTCAAAACACAGTTCGTTTTTTAGATAAATGTTTGATCTTGTTGTGTTTAAAATTGTAATTTTTTTCCCCATGTTTTTGACGCCTGTAAAAACAAAAGCTCTGTAAGACTTCATTTTATAATATTTTTTTTGTTAAAACCTCCAACAAACACGAACAAAGCTTCGTCGTTGGTACTGTAGCTACTGAAGTAGTGAATAAAAAATAAATATAATAAACAAGTATATCGATATACTACACTAAGTGCGGATCCAACATTATGTTCGGTCAACCATCATAAAGCTTGTAGCACACTGCTCCGTTCCGTCCCGTTCCGACGACTGACGGCAACGAATGGTCCACCGCACATTGTTTCCGTCGCTAAACGTTTTAGTCGGCTCCGGCTGGTCTTTTAAACTTGATCGCGCCCAAATTGGCAATGTAAATAAAGAATGACTTGTAGTGACCTTGAGTAGATAATTAAATAGAAATTCGTAGTAAAATAGGTATTTATTCTTTACGCTCGGGCATGATGGTGTTTAAGTCCGGAAGGGAACTGAAATAGGTTCGCATCTGTATTTAGGAGGGGAAAGGCGTTGTGCGCAGGCGCGTGACGGCGACGACGGACGTCGACTGACGGCAGGGTGCGTTCATTCCTCCGATGCGATCAGTTTTTGATTGAAAGGATTCTGCCTCGACAATTCCGTCCGTCGGCCGACGGGTCGTCACGGAACGGGACGGAGCAGTATACGCGGCTCCTCGAATTTACATGGTTTTAATCCAACACAAATTTGACGCCTTGCGACATGACGGAACGGAACGGAGCATTGTGCTACAAGATTAATACGGTCTCCCGTTTCGACACTTTTTCTTCTCCCGTGCCTTTCCCCCACTCTTTAATGTTTCACTTAAATCGCTATTTTCGTTCGGGGGGTTTATCAAAAATGCGGGGAAAAATTAGATTTTCGATGACTGTATACGTAATGAACGTTAAGCTAAAAGTTTAGCACGAGAGAATAAGCATCACGTCCTCTTTCCCGCTACACCCTCCCCCCACGTCAATATTACGCAATTACAATGCATTAAAGACAAAAAATTGATTTTGCCACCGTGAATTTTTAAACGAATGGATTTTTAAACGCACTGGTAAGTAAGTAGCAAGTAAGTAAATTTATTTAAGTTATAAATGGCATGAAACTAAACATTGAGCTATTCAATTCTGTTATTCATGCCAGTCATGCATAAACCAGTCATACATTTTCATTAACATTTACAGTCAAAGGTAAAAACAATTACAAACAAAAACATCAAGTGTGCCGGAAAATAAAAGGGTTATATGATTGAAGTTTCACTTTTACTTGTTAAAATGTACACGGATAAAAATTGATGATTTTTAATTGAAATAAGCAAATGTACAATGATTGAGAAAATTGCATCTGTTTAAGTGCTGTTGTGCTTTACGTTTTAAATATATGATTGGTAAAGCACAACAGCACTTAAACATGCAATTTTCTCAATTGTACATTTGCTTATTTCAATTAAAAATCAACAATTTTTATCCGTGTACATTTTAACAAGTAAAGTGAACCTTCAATCATATAACCCTTTTTTTTACGGCATACTTGACGTTTTTGTCTGTAATCAGTGTACCTTTTTTACAGCTATGGCGTCGCGCTACAAAGGTTTATGCATGCAGTCGATTGTTGCTGGCTACTTTGAAACAATTCAACTCACTTCTGAAAGCCTGCATCTGCGAAATAAATACGCCATTCTATCGTTTCTAGCTGCCAATTTCTAGGCCGATCGAAATTAACAACGTACTTAGTTTGGCTTAAATCTATATCGTTTAGCTGAAACACGGATTCTTTCGACTTAATTTATTCAGAGCGATGGCCCAGAGCCGTACGCCCCATCTACAACCCTACTTACGTCTTACCATACACTGCACAACACTTTACTCCCTTCTTCTTTGCACTATTCTTTCAATCAATCGGGGCCAATGCTGCTTAACTTCGGTGGTCTGACGAGAACCGGTGTATTCTTTCAAAAAGGGTTAAAGGGTTAAAGGGTTTAACGAGCGTTAACCACTCCTGGTCATCTGCCCGAAGCCCTAAGGCCCTATGTATTCTTTTATTTCGCCCTTCAACAATCGACTTTTTAGCAAAGACATAACACGTGCACGAAGAATGGATATGGAGTTTGCTGAGTGTCATTGTTTCCTAATTACAATGGTTAAAACAATGTAACACAATCGAAATGATAGTCCAGGGACCTGTAACTGCGGAATGGCTCGACCAATCGAAAAAGTGGTCTCTGTGAGGATGAAGCCCAGGGAAAATTTTGTCCTAGATCATGTTTCAGATTTTAGGTAGGCCCTAGGTGGTAGTAGTTTTTTTCTGAAACCGTGTCACACAAGAACAAGAACAACCACAACAACAAGAAGTGAACAGTTTTCAAATTTCCGTGCGGCTCCGTACGGTTTACTCTTGCACGGAAGTGCATAAAAGTTGGTATAAAGTTGGGAAAAGTTTGTTATCTACTATCTGGCCAAATTAGGTCGAAATATATTGAATAGAAACGGAGAAATTAATAGTTTCAGTTTTGCTGGAGAGACGACTTCAATCATATATATATATATATATATATACGGCTATCGACAGGTTTGACCGGTTTCATAAAGCATTGTTGTGATTTTCCGTTTGCAAGAAACTACTGTGACGTCACTACATCAGCCAATTACTGTTGAAATTCCTTACCAATTAAATACCACATTTACCAGTCACCCTAGCTTTCGGGATCCCTACTACGGACTTTAATGGAATAAAGATTATCGAGATTCCCGTTGCGGACACACAAACAAACAAAAAACTACGATCTTAGTTACACAGGTTACCTAAAATATGGTTGAAAACACATCACGTAAGAATTCACAGTAAGGGTAAAATATACGTGTACACATTTTAAAAGTAGATGTTATTTTTTGCTAAGAATCATAAAATGTTTGTACGTACAATCCAAAATCCTCTCTAGAAAATAATACAACCAGTGCAAAGGAATTAAAGTTAAAAATTGTACTTTCTCAAACTAAAGTCAGTAAAAATATATACATATTTGGCATGATGGGTTTTCAAATTCATTTTTTCTAGACCCATTTCTTTATCTCATTTCTCATTATGTAAGGGCTGTGAAGATATATTTTTCTAAGGGTTATCGCCCGACACAGCCCTACAGATAGGTTTCTGAGAAGTTTGTTACACATAAAGGGTACCACGTAGGGTCGATTTCTCTATCTAGCACATGCATTAATTCATGTGGGAACTGTCTACTAATTTTGTGTTGACCGCACATTCCTTTCAATATAATTCTTGTACTCGATACTGTAATAATTCTTGGTCAAAATCTTGTATGCCACAATTTGTTTACAGGTTTGAATACCATGCAATTTCTACAACTCCTTTCATGTCTTATTTTCATGAGTTTTGAACCTTTGCACCTTTGTTTTGAAATTTCTGTAGTTTTTGCATAATTCCGTTTGTAGTTGTGCCGTGAAATTGTGCAAAAACATATCTCAAGTGTGACATTACCCAAGCGTCAAAAAGTGTACGTCATGTCCTCAAAGTTTTGTCTTCAAATAGTAAGAAAGGGTGAGTAGACTTTGCGTGCATAACTTGTTGCAGGAGCTATCTGCCCGGATACATTTTTCTATCTGAAGCACACAATTGTATACAGGCTATGTGGCAAATAGCTCGACTATCAAGCCTGTAGTGTCCTCTCGACCCTTTAGTTTACTGCTGGTCTGCTTTCGTAACTTGCTTTTGTGAGAGAAAGCATTGTTTGTATAAGTTGTAGCACAGCCAATATTCTCCAGCTCTATTTTGGTGCGAATTTTTATTTTACTTTACCACTAGCAGTCGTACCCGACTTCGCCCGGGATTTGTTTGGCCCGTGGTTGTTTCCCAGTATTTGCTCGGTGCTGCCTGATCGTTCACTGCAACAGTCAATTTTTCTTTGTGTAATACTCCCCCTTTCCGCCTATCCTCTCCCTCCCCTCTCTCCCTTTTACCCGTCCTCTCCCTCTCCGTTTCCCTCCCTTCCTCCTCTTTGCTACACGTCGTTGAATTTGGATGGTTATTTAAATTAATACTGCCCCTCCCCCTTTTGCGCGGTTATTGTCAAATTGGTTTTGTCGCCATTCCAAACAACCCACCAAAAATTGTCTTTTAGGTTCAGTTAATGCGTAATCGTAAGCTTAATGGCAACAGCTCACTCCTCCATCCCCCCGCCCACTGCCAGTCTTTCACTGTGGTTTAAGCTATGCGTACCGTTTGAAAAATAACTGCATGCCGTCATTTAAGACTTGCCGCTGAGATTACCACGGTGTTTGGTTAGATGGATTATTTTTCCATCAAATAGTGGAGCTAACATAAACACTGCCCCACAAACGGGCATTCCCCGTTCAGGCCCCTCCCTACTCCTAGTTTATAGCGTTGGCTTGAGCGATCCGTACCGTATGAAAAATAACTGTCCTTCGTACATGACGTCATTTAAGACGTGCCTTTGCGATGACCGCGCAGAGCAAATTGTTAGTCGAGGCAACAATGTGCCAATTTTAACTTCTTTTCAAGGCAACAACGTCCCAGTTTCAACTTCAAGCCAAAGAATTGACACACTCGCACGTTTTTATTGTTCTCCTTCCGGGGATCGTCGTTGTCTTCAATTCTGCTATGAGACTTTGCTTTATAATGTAAGAAGATCTTGATTCGTAGTGATTTAACAGTGAGTAATATTAATCAGTAGTGATTGATGTGTTAAGTAACCAATTGTTGGAATATTAGTTAATTAGTTTTAATAATAGTTGCATCACGCAAAACATAGGCCAGTATATGTTGATGGTGGACTTACTACCAATATTAACCTATTTCATGTATTCAACTGTGGGACAATAGGGAGGATATACATATGTATGTTAATCAAGAATTTCATAAAGAAATACATAAACTGTTTATGCAAAAAATCGCAACATTATTATTTTTACTAGATGTAAGCCCGTGCTACGCACGGGTGTTGTAATGATTGCGTGATGTTTCCATCACGGAGTTGGTTTGGTGCAGTTCTTTATATGTAAGTGGCAGTAAAGTGATTGATTGCGTTCAGAGCCGTAATTAAGGGGGATGAAAAGGGTGCAAGGCATCCAGGCCCAGGAGGCAAGGGGGCCCACAATTCAAAGCAGGTGGCCGAAAGTTTTTACATAAAACTTGTGTCCTAAGTTTTGTGGGTGTGCCTCCATTATTGAGGCACTCCCTTTAGTTGTACTTGCTGGCCACCACAGCAACTTCCTGTAACCTGATGTGTGGCCTGTATGTTTAATAAAGGCTGTAAAGGTCAGTGTTGGCAGGAAGCCAATGCTCACTATTATGCCATTCAACCCCCTGTTATCATTGGACCCACACTCACTGGGAGGGGGTTCATACCCCCGCATCGGTAGTTAGCTAGGAGCTTGATAACTTAGGCTAACATAGCAAAAACCACTATAAAATAGGCCATAATCATGAACCCAAAATTCTTTAGTTTTGGGGGCTCTACATTTTACTCTTGCACCCCTTCCTTTGAAAAATGCTAGCTGCAGCACTGATTGTGTTGGCGTTGCCATGTGTTGCGATTTATTGACTTTTGACTTGAGTGTTGCTAGCACTGCTGCTGTTGTTTTGCAGTACAGTACAAATGAAGTGCCAGCACAAACGAAGTGGTCATACGTTTTCTAGCAGGGAAGCATAAAATTTGCTCCCACCCAGAGAAAATATTTATTTACGTCAACATTTTCAATTACCAAGCACAACTGGAGGGGGAGTGGGAGAGTAGTAAGGAGACAGGTACAGCTGAAAAGGAAAATGAATGAATGGTCTTTTTTTTTGTTGGGGGGGCGGCCCCCGCCCCGCGGCGGTGGAGAACCATTTTCTGATGCTGGGTTGCGGGATTGGGAAAATGCGGAGGAATATGATGATGACACAGACCCCAGACATCGGCATATTCTTCGTTAGCGGCATATTGGGAGCTACCAATTTGTAACGTCACACGCCAAACGGGGTATAAGTAAATAAAAAAGAAGTGATTGGCTATAAAAATCTGGCCGTCGGACTGATTTACTGCCAAACGGGAAAAAGGGCAAAAAGAAATAATAAAAAGTCATCGGTCGTGTCCCTTAGTAACGTGAGGCCGAGGGGGGTGCAAAATGGAAATAAACACCTTTGTTTCTATTAAGCCTTAAAGAACAAAAATACCTATGTTAAGCCATGGGAACAGCTACGTTTTGAAAAATGAATAAAAGGAAAACCCGTGTGTTGATGATTAAAGCATCTTTTGGCTTCGCATCGCTTGCACTTGCACTATGCAACCAACGCGTGAGTACTGAGTAGTGATGATGTGATTACGAATTAAAAACTTTATTCAGATTACAAAGTCATACAGAACACAACCATGACATAACGCTATGCAGTTATAACCATGAGCATAACGCTATGCAGTTAGGCTACCACGTTGATCACTCAAGTCACTGAAATAGCCAAGCATTTTTTTTCTAAAACACGGAGCAGTTTCGTACTCAAAATCCCGATTGCTTCTTTTTAAACTTAAAAATTAGATGCTGTCTTTTGTTTACAGCTTGAACTGACTTGTCGTAAATAATAACTGTAGGCGTCGAACGATAGTTGCCGTAGATGCTGAGACAACGGTTCGTGCTACATTCACGCAAGTATAGCGGTCGTGCATATTGCTTTGTTCGCTTGCGTTGACTATCAAGAGATGGCGCCACGACTGTTGATCCGGGTGTTTACTTGCGGCCGTCCGTCGTCGTGTGGCCGTCTCGTTGCGTCCATCTGACGCGACAACTCGATTTTATATATAAAGATAGACGAAAGACAAAGCACTCTATTGCCGGGTGGTTCCGATAGGCGGGTTGTTATTGTCAGTTTCGTGTGGGTTTGTGTGGTTTTATTATTATTGTCAGTTAGGTTAGGTTAGGTAAGTTTGGGGTTTTGCATTTCATACTGAGGTAGTTAACTGGTTGGTGTTTGGCATTTCATACTGGGGCAGTTAATTGGTTAGGTTATGTTAATGATAATTTAACGAGTTTCCGCAATTTGGGATCAATTTTTAGTGACTTCCGTGAAAATTAAAGATAGGTTTTTTTCTCTTTTTTATTGAATTTCGGGCCATGTGCGTAAACGAAACATGGGAAGAAAACGGGCCCTCGTCCGATTAAGAATTACATGCTGAGTAATGTTTTCCTCTTCCATTTTTGGGGCAAACGCACCGTTTGACCGTGGTGAAGGTCCAAAGTTAGCACCGCGCCGGAAAGCATGAAACTGGGCGAAAGTCCGGCAACTGAATTGCCAAACCCCAACCAGTCTATTACCTCAAGTGAAATGCCGAAGCCGGTTCCTAACCTAACCGACAATAACAACAAAACCACACGAAACTGACAATAACAACCCACCTATTTGAACTGTTTACGGGAAAAACATATTCATTAACTTCTGACGGCCAAACGAAGCCATTGAAAAATGTTATGGGAAAATATTGTTCAGCTGATAATTTTACGTCATTCTAGCCCAACGAGAGATCAATCCGCCGCGTAAAGTAAACTTGTTCCCTCTATTGTTTATATTACTATCGAAAGTGATCGTGGAATGAATTTATAATTCTGCCTTTATTCCGTTAGCTACGCACTATAGTATGTACTATCCCGTTGCCTCACACGTTCACACTAAATAATCGATTATACAATAATTACCTGATTAGCAGGAGCCACATAACTACACGAATTGCCAATACGTGTAGAATCCTAGGACAGCCTTCCCGGCGAACAGTAAACCAGCCGCCATTTTTTTTTCAGTGGTTCACCTATAGCCCAACAACAGATAGAATTCCGTTTTCCGTGCATGTTGTAAAAACCTGAAATAAGCTGGGCCAGTTTTGGTTCATCTTTTTTTTCGCACAGACACATAATTGGCAAAAATTTTTAGTCAAGGACGTACAACCCAATTCTTATGCAAACGATTCAACCATAAACTCTTCAATAACAATACCTTCAATTTGCTGGCACGTCTTCTAATCGAAATCATGAAAAATCGACTAATATTTCAGTCACTTCCGGCCAGACGCTAAAGGTGATAGGCATGACCCGTTCAAATAAACGACTGAAGTGGGACGTGACGTCATTTAACAATAGCTCACGACGCAAGTCCATTTTTCTCCCCGACTGTGTTTCAATAACTGCTTTATGCATTATATGCATAAGCAGTTAAAAAGGACAGTAGGTGATGAGGGAGGTTGGAGATGGTTGCTACGGGAGAATGATTATGAAGTAAAGAGGTAAAACTATGGGTTGTGAATCATAATAATGGGAATATCTAAATTATTATGGAATTTTTTGATTTGATTTGATTTATTTTCGAGCTTAACCCTAATGGGCTACCACGCAGAGTTCTCCATAACAATAAAGCATGTCGGCGATTTACTCTCTACCTTTCCCAGAAAAAATAAAGCCAATGTGTCACCGCCGCCGCCCACCTACAGGTTTCTACAAAAGAGTATTTTTTATTTCCTACGGAAACGTTTGAACGTCAGTGCATAGAGACCGGGCGCGATAAAGAGGCCGGTGTCTGGTCGGGATCGCTGATTGAGTGAGCGCAGTGAACGAAAATTAGCGTTTGTTATCCAGTATGCGAAAAAAATTGATTGGTCGGGGTTCCCTTGTGCATCCAACACCATTCGTGCTAACTTTCTGCCTCTCCCAAAAAAGAAAATAACGAAGCCGGCACGAAATTAAACATGAACGTGGAAGAATATAATATCATTCATGATTATAAAGGAGACTACTTACAAAGGGGAATCACTAGCGTTCGGGAAGGGAGGGGGGAGATTTGAGTTACAGGATGCGCTGATTGAGTGAGCGAAGCGAACGTAAATCAGCGTTGTAAGACTGACATGAGTGTTTACTAAGCATAACCAGACGAAAAGGTTTTAAAAAAAAAACTTAAATTTGACGCCGCATTGACACAGAAAACATACACCAACACCAGACCACATCAATTTTTAAAACGGTGCATGCAACAACACCCGTGCGTTGAACGGGCTTCAGCAAAGAAGTAACATTGTTAGCCAGCGAAAATAGTTCCATGCAACAATGCTTGAGCATGTCAATTTTAAAACCGTGCTGATTGGGTGAGCGAATCGGAACGAAAATCAATGTTTGTTAGGCAGTGTGCGCAATAATTTCATTGAAGAAACTTAACTCGGCGAAACATGGACATTACGCGTGAGCGACCAAACTATACCAGTGGCTGCAAGCGGTGCATCCAACACCAAATAAATGCGAGAATTCTGAGTATGCGGTAGCCTATATCAGGAGTGTGGTTGAAGTATGGTACATCATAATATTGGCATGTTTTCGGAGTGTCTTGACAGGGTACCCACCACAATACTGAAATCAATTTCCCTGATTTTTTCCAGGTTTTCCAAAGTAGAGTAAGTCCTTTTTCAGGCTATATTTACTGTAATTTTAGGAAGGAATTTATTTTTTTCACACATTTTACCAGTGTTGTGTTAAAAAGGCTAAAGATTTTAGATGGGAAATGCATTATTTAAAATCTTAATTTTTCCCCTGAGTTTTCCAGGTTTTTTTGTAAAAAATCAGAGAATTCCCTTAGTTCTCCCTGAGTTTCAAACGTAGTTTAAATTCCCTGAATTTTCTAGGTTTTCCAGGTTGGTGGGAACTCTGATTGTAAGGATCTATAGAAATTGGGGGTCAGGGTGTTGGTTCCCTGCTTTTTAAACTTGCGGGTGAAGGATTCGTTATAGAACGATTATCCTAACGATGGCACTTGGTGTCTTTATATGCTGATTCACCTTTCATGATGAGGGTCACCACTTTAGTGTAGATTGAGTTCAACTTGAACAAGTATTGATTGTAACTGCATCGTATTTAATTAATTTGTCGTAATAAATGTGAATTGGATGATCACTTTACCTTCGGCCTAATGATTTAAATATGTTGTTGCTAAACACAACACAGTTACACATAAACATAGGCAAACTGGAATGTGAACGATGAACCACAAAGGAAGGGAACTAAACATTGAACAACTATCATGGATGGAAGCTGAGCAGACTAAAACCAAACGCCGAGGCTCAAAAATTCAAGAATAGTTAGTTTTCATTGAATCACCTCAGCTACTACGGGGGCCGGGGTATCATCCAACAGATTAATTTTAATAATTCGAAAGTGTAAGACGAACGTTTTCGCTAGCTGCCACAAATGAGATCGAAAATTGTATAAAACTTTAATGAAGATACATATGCCATCCGGCTAAAACATCGCCTCCGCCGAAACATCGCATGACAAAAACATAGCGGACAAAACATCACACGGTCTAAGCATTGCACGGAAATTACATCGCGGATACAACATCGCAAACAATAACATCGTGGACGAAACATCGCAACGGCTGCGGCACCAGCGGCAACAATGGCACTGCACATCGGTAGGAGGGAAAGTATTAGGGGAAAACTTTTCAGGCCAGCATACGTCTCAACGGGCAGCTTCTAGACAGCCTTAGGCCTTATTCATTTTCGCCATCATGAACATGAACCATGGAAGAATATATAGTAGTGATCGTTAGATAGGGAAATCATTAGCCGTGGGGGAGGGGGAGGTTTTGTGCCATAGGATACGCTGATTGAATGAGCGAAGTTCAGGAAAATCAGCGTTTGTTAGCCAGTGTGCGCAACAATTTGAAGAAACTTAATTCGGTCAAAGACGGACGTACACATGAGCTATCAAACCGTAAGGCAATGTTGGAAATGGTGCATCCAACACCTTGTGTTAAACAGCTATTGTTAAAATACAAATGCCCCACACGTCAAATTTGAAAGTGGGATATCTTTGCATTTTATCACCCTACTAGAGGAAGCCCGTGCTATGCACGGGGCCTG
Organism: Lithobius niger; assembly: GCA_023313725.1. Taxonomy (NCBI): domain Eukaryota; kingdom Metazoa; phylum Arthropoda; class Chilopoda; order Lithobiomorpha; family Lithobiidae; genus Lithobius; species Lithobius niger. The sequence continues at coordinate 20,657 of JAHWFP010079555.1, forward strand.
TCACATTTCCCGGGACATTTTCCCGACGACTTGTCAGATTGATCGACCACTCATGCCTGGCTCCTTTTTGGCTGCACGTAGAGTGGGGGAGTGCATTTTCAATGCGGGCGCGAGGAGGGGAGAAGTGGTTTTCCTTTAGGCTTTCCTTTTCCTTTTAGCCGGCCTCCGATATTATAATAAAGTTACGTCGATAAAATTCAGTTGATTATAGATGAGGGGAAAAGCGCCAAAAAAAAAAAATGAGAGGGAGAAACCAAAAAAAAACGAAGGGTACTGCAGCTCCCGTTCCTTTGCTTCCTTTTTGAAAAATCTGTACGAATAAATTAAATTTTTTCTCCCAAATGACGCCCTTCTACCCTTTTTAACCACACATGTCACCAAGTTCAGCGAATATAATACAAAGCCTTTTTTTTTTACAACACTTTATCACAATCATGCTCTCGAACAAGAGCAGAATGATTAACCATTACCTAGTGCCCCCCGCCCCCGATCCTCAACCAAACTCATTAACATATTCAACGCAATTTTTTTTTGCGCAATTTTAAACCTCAAGCATTTCCCAGCTGTTCATGCAAGACGTGTCGCGGAGAGAGACAAACAAATCCGAAAGCATCACCACGTGCTCTAACGGTGGGGGTATCCAGTTAAGGTCTAAACTAGCCCCGGACTAGCTTAACCCTGGATCTAACTAAACCTCGACCTGGGAGTTGGTGGACTGGAGAAAAAAAGTTGGGGTTTTGTTAGCTCTTTACTCCTTAGACCTCGACCTTCAGGATAAACTAGCCCTGTTAACGTGTTGTTAAAACTCAGGAATAACGCTAATACTAGATGGATATCACCGCTTTTTACAGCTCGGGGCTAACTGCTCAGTGCTAAGTTAGTCCTCGACCTTCAGGCTAAATATTGCTTAGCCCTCAACTTATTTCGTGATGGATATCACCATTTTTCCTTATTACCGAATTTCGCCAAAAGGTTAACGTTAACCCTCAACTGTCCCCACCGTAAGCGACTACATTTTCTACAATTTTTACCTGAAAAGATTTCCCCACTTCTGCCTGCCTGCTCATGCATAACGTCGCGGGAAAAAGGCCAAACAAAAAAACTGTTGGGGAAGTGGATGGTGGGGAAAGGAGGCGGGTAGGGGAAAAGTTACTCTGCGAAAGGTTAGGGGAAAAAAAAAAAGAGAAAAAAAAAACCTTTGTGGTTGGTTGCTATCCTAAATCCAATAACTAGAGTCTTAGTTGGTGCGCCGCTCGCGCTTGGAGATGTGTGCGTTCAGCCCACCCCCGCCCTTTTTGTCCCGGCTAACAAGCAAGGTTCGTCGTTAATAATCAGATTAATCACTCGTCGCTATTGATTGAGGACGGCGATTGCTTTAGATGTAGGGCCGGCATGCAGAAGAGGGCATCAAACTGTTGCCTGGTCGAATTTCCACGAAAAAGGAAGGTGGCGCGTGCACGACGGAGCCACGGAGGAGGAAGATGAAATTTTAAAGCGAATGGATTCAACAGAAATGGATTACATTGCTTCCTCGAATCTGCGTATATATAGGTAGCGGTCCTCACTACCAGTTCATAAATAGAAATATCAAGCGTCACCTGAAATTCGATCATTTTAACCCTGGAACGACCAACATATTTTTTTTTTACTTTGGTAGCCTTTGGTCCCGAGAGACCCCCTCCCCCAACATCAGTTTCATAATTGTTACTTTAAAGAGACTGATTATCAAGGGACGTGATATTTGTTTAAATAAAACCAGGTTTTATAAAATTAGAAAGATGTTGCTTACGTTCATTTTGTG
>JAHWFP010079556.1:0-15117 GCA_023313725.1 Lithobius niger
CTTAGCTGGCCGGCAATGTAGTGGCCAGCTAAGGCCGTCAGACGCTTGAGCTCCTCACAGTCAATACAGCTATCTCATTCGGCTGCGAGTCGAAATCGAAAAGTGATATCTGTCGGCAATTAATTTCTGAGCGTTCCAGCAAAACAATGGCGAGCTCCGTGTCGTGGTTTGGTGATGCAGTAATGAAATTGTTATATCGGACGTAAGTAACGTATTCTTACCGCAATTCTTGTGTTTAGTTATTGTGTAAGTGATCCAAAAGTCAAACATGCATGTCAAAATGGATGTGATTGCCCTTTAACCTTTACTGCTTGCCTCCAGGTGCAAGAGGACGTAACAAATATTTACTCAATAATGAAGGAGGCACGTGGTTTTTTTTGTCGTGTTAAGAGATATTTCCGTTTGTGTATTCCTTTGCTGGCTGTGAGCAAACGTATGAAAGAAGTAGTTAGCGCTTCAGGTGGCGCTTGATGCTGCAAACTTTCGTCTGGTGGCATCCCGCTTTTAAGGAGGCCCGCGGTTCGTTTTTTACGCCAATCGAAATTTCTTTATGCATTCCTTTGTTTGCTGCAAGCGCAAGCGCTAGACAGACCTCGATAGCGCTAGATGCTGCACACTTTCATTTGGCGGCAGCCCGCCTTTAAACAAAGAGCGGGACCCCATTTCATTTTGTTTCTTACAACGACTTAGGTTGAGTTTTGAGCTCTCTGAGAGCGGAAATCTCTTCTGGGATATTCTGCCCTAAAGTACACGACGAAGAGGGATAATTGGCGGAGCGAGCGAGTGAAGCGTAGCCTATAACGGACACCAAATTGCAAAATGTTGGTTGGTTGGTCCATTGGTCCGTTGGTCTGTTGGCTGCACATTTTTAGTCTGGGTGGAGCCCAAACGAAAGATCGGATTGGAATGAAATTTGGTACAACGCTTGATACCCCAAACAGTATTGCCGAGCCAAAATTTGACGTAAATCGAACAATTATTACGGGAGAAATAACAAATTTTCGAATTTATTTCTAACACTCACCATTGTAAATTCGGAATCGTGAATAGTTAAGGAATTCCGACGAAGCATACACTGTGCTGTTGGTAATCAAGCGAACTTTAAAAAAAAAGCCAAAATAAATCATCGTAGCTTCCTTACAGCTAACAATCTTTTTTGACATAACTCAACGAAATAATAACATTTGATCATAACACTTTAACCACTAGAGGAAGACAAGCAAATGGGGAAAAAACCAGAAGGATTCGTTAACGACTCACATTCGTTTCATGTAAAAAAAAATGCTGGCAGGAATTCAGCCAACATGGCAACCAAAGTGGCGTTGACGCTATCATCGGGAATCTCAAATTTGAAACATCAAATCGCCGCTGCAGGAGGAAACCGTTCATATAATACGACAGTACACAGCAGACTACGTATTTGTATCACAACACAGAACAATAATAATTTGGCTTCGTATTGTAATTTCAAGATGTCTAGATTGCTATGGAAACTACACTCTCCATCCCATGTTGCCAGAATAAATAGGCCTAACAGCGAACCCAATAGGCCTAATTTCTCTACTGTTGTCGCTTATATACGAAACTAAAACGGGACTAACAAGTAGGCTTAAAATTAGGATTTAGAATTATTTAAATTCTATGTTCACAGCCAAGCTAACACCGGCTGATCAACAATTGTAATAATTCCAATTTAAAAAAAATTAGCGTTTGGCGTTGCAGTACGTGCCAGAGGTGTGCGCTTCAACATTGTAGTAGAAGGCAGCGTAGAGAGCCGCGGATGTTTCGAATCTTTTGATTGTTGTGAAGTACTATCGTTACAGGTGATTGTTTAGCTTGCAATTAAATGCTTTATTGTCAATATTTTAAATCTAGGAAAGATACTCTGCAATAAATATAAACAATGTAAGCATTATTGACGGTGGCACGTTCTTTGCCAGCTTAACCACGGCGGCTAACGTTGTATTTTACAACGGCGGCGACGGCGCAAAGAGGCTGCAAATAAAGAAACGGATACTAAATATGGGTGCAAACGAAAGTACCTTAAAATTAATATGAAAGGTAGCCTAGCTAAAATGTAAAAAAGACCAGCAAAAAGCTTCAGCTTAACTGTAGCCGAATGAATATTGCCCCGAGCTTTTTAAGGACCATTAGCAAACATTGCAATGCCATTATAATGAGATGAAATACAAATTTCAATAAATTTTTCTTCGCTCCCCCTACAATAGGCCCAAAGCCTGTTTCCTAGTTTAGATGGAGGAATCCAAGTGGAAAACCCAGGATCTTTGACATGCCGCAATCGACATGAGCACGAGACACCACAACGAAGTACCGGATTTATCGGATTTATTGGGGTGCACGGGTAGCTGCGAGCACTGGGGGGGGGGGGTCAGATTCGATATGTACTCTGGTCCCAGTGTACATCTCTGGCTTCTTACAGACCCGGGTTCGATCCTGGAGATGGGAAGTGTATATGTACGGGTTTTTCTCCGGTTGTTTCCCGCCTGTTGCACGAGGGTTTCCTCCGGGTACTCCGGTTTCCTCCCTCATGCGGCAAAAAACAACTCTTCTGATGGTGCTATCTTCCACTTAACATCTGTCGCTTGGGAATTTAAGTGGGTGGATGCCTCGAGCATCTTCTCTGTATTATTATTATTATTATTATTATTATTATTATTATTATTATTATCAAACAAAGTATGACGAACACTGCCCATTGTATTAGTATCTTGATAAATAAAATGAAGATAAAAAAATTCTTATTAGAAGAAGGTAGGACGTAGCAAAAAAAAATTAATAAATAAATAAATAAATAATTTTCTTTTTTGTGTAAATATTGTATATTGTTAATATTCTATACTATTATTATGAAATGTTAAATATTGTTATTAAATATCATTATTATTATACTGTAAATAAATGTTTTGTATTATGTGATGTATCGAGATGATTAGTGAATAGTATTTTCATAACGGAATACTTATATGGTAACTCTGTATGTAAATTTATTTAATTGTATGTATTTATTGCTGCTCTCACAAGTTCTGCAGAACTTCGAGCATGTTTCCAGCAATAAAATTATTATTATTATTATTAAAAAAAACTAATAAAAGTAAAAGTCAGATAAAAAAAAGAAAAGAATGGATAACTAATGAAGTTGTTCAGATGATAAATAAAAAAAATAAAATATGGACAAAAATCAAAAAAGAAGATAAAAACATAAATCCACAGCTATTGCAAGAATACAGAGCTTTGAAAAATGAAATTGTGAAAAAAATTGACAAATGTAAACAAGATTATTACAGAGGTAAAATAGAGGAAATCAATAATGGTAAAACGATATGGAGTATTATTGATGAAATAAATGGGAAACAAAAGAAAAACCAAAATATTGATGATCAGCTAGTGAAAGTTTTTAAGGAAACAAATATACAGCAACTGGCAAATGACTTTAATGATACTTTTATAATGCAAATACCAAAATTAAGGGGAAAATGTGAACAAAAAATAAAGAATTATAAAGAGGGATATCATTATAAAACAAAACTAGAAAAGATTAAAAGGAAAATTGTAAATATAAATAATAAGACCTTTTTTGTACAAAATCCAACAACAACAGAAATTAGAAATATAATAAAACAACTTAAAAATACAAGGGCAACAGGCATGGATGGTTTTAATACAGAAAATTTTAAAAAATCAGAAGATAATACAGCAATTTTTATTTGTAAACTGATAAATAGGATGATTGAAAAAGAAATATGGCCAGATCAATTAAAAATCCAAGTGCTGAGACCAATTTTTAAAAAAGGTGAAGCAAATAACTTTAATAATTACAGACCAATCTCTTTATTATCTATTATTGATAAAATAATCGAAAGATTCTTTTCAAAAAAAATAACTGAATACATTGAAAAGTTTAAATTATTAAATAACATACAATTTGGATACACTAAAAATAAAGGTACATCTGATCTATTAATCGAATTAAATGAAACAATAACAAAGGCTCTAGATGAAAAAAAATATGTAGGTGCTGTTTTCATTGACTTGCAAAAAGCTTTTGATTCTTTTGATCCAACAATATTATTGAAGAAATGTGAAAACATTGGTCTGCGTGGAAAAATTTACAATTTAATAAAAAGCTATCTAACAAATAGAAAATCAACAGTTAAGATAAAGGAAAACTACAGCAGTTATACAAATATCACATATGGAGTACCGCAAGGATCCGTATTGGGACCACTACTTTTCTTAATATATGTAAATGATATCGATAAATTTGTTAAAAAATCTAAAGTTTATATGTTTGCAGATGATACAATCTTAATTTCAATAAATACAAATTATACTGATATGATCAGCAACTTACAAAAGGACTTTGACATGATTAATGGATGGTTAATGCAAAATGAACTATATATTAGTGAAGAAAAAACATCATACCTTGAAATAACAGTACCAAAAATGAAAAATAAACAAAAGGCAAGAATAATAACACATTCTGAACACTGTAAAAAAATTAAGTCCGGAATAAGTGATAATAGTTGTAATGAAACCTGCAAAGAAATTGAAACTAAAATTGTAACAAAATATTTAGGATTAGAAATTGACATGCATTGGAACTTTAAACAACAGATTTTAAGAATAATAACAAAACTTAGACAAATCATACCAAAGTTATATAATGTTAAATACATTTTGTCTAATAAAAATAAAAAAATTTTATATGAAGCATGGATAAGTAGTATTTTACGCTATGGAATTGAAATTTATGGTTTTGCAGCTGATTATTTAATACAAAGACTTCAAAAAGTACAAAATAAGGCAATTAAGGTCCTGTTCGGGAATAATCAAGAAAGAACTAATGAAATATACATAAAACATAATATTTTAAAAATAACAGATTTAAGGGATTATATAATAATTGTAAAAAACTATTATCAAAATAAATATAAAATATATGATGAAACAAAAAGTAATCGTTTGAGAACAACATCACAGAAATTTAAATTACCACAATGGAACAATACATATGGAACAAGAAATAAGAATTATTACATACCGAATTTATATAATAAATTAAATAAGAATATGTTAGAATATCAGTCCAAAGCTGAATTAAAACGAAATCTTAAGACTGAATTAGTTAAAAAATATAAATTACAAAATTAATTTTAAAGATTATTAAAGGTACTCGTCGACTTATTGTGTTATTAAAATGTATTAGTTTTAATTGTAATTGTTTCTTATTTCATATATGTATAATGTAATTGTCATGTATAAAACTTGTACATTTATTGCTGCTCATACAAGTTTGTTAATTCAAACTTCGAGTATTTTTCATGCAATAAAAAATTATTATTATTATTATTATTATTATTATTATTATTATTATTATTATTATTATTAAGAAGGAAAAAGGATAAAAAAGGATAAAGAAGGAAAAAAAGTATTACAAATGACGACCTCTTTAACAACGGAAATAAATCCAGAGTATTCATAAATGAACACCTTACTCCGTTCTTCAAAACATTAATGTGGAAACAAAGCAAGAAGCAAAACAACATTACAAATATATTTGGTTTAGAAATGGCAAAATAAACCTTTAAAAAAACGAAACCGACGAGCAGGTGACAACAGTGAAGAATGAAGAAGATCTGGAAAACTTGGTAAATGAACTTAAAACACAACAATGATGAGTCTAGAAACCGAAAATAACATTCATCAAGAAGATAGTGGTACATGCCACATCATAACAGACACTTTTGAAGATCTCAAGAAGCATTTCGTTATAACAACTGAACAAAAACAATTTAAGTATTTACATTTAAATATCCGTAGCTGTAGATTAAATTGGGACATTTTTCTCTTACAACTAGAAACTGCAAATATTAATTGGGATGTCATCATGCTAACAGAAATTAATATAAAAGATGAAGAAGTTAAACTTTACAATATCAGTGGTTTTCTGAAATTTAGCGTGTGTAGAATGAAACAAGAGGTGGAGGAATCTTGGTTTTCATCAGAGAACAAAAAATTACGACCTGTACTTGTGACAAAATTAAAATTGAAACCAATGACGCTTTACTTATAAAATTTAACAATAATAACCAGAAATACACGTTAATTGTTATATATAGGAAGCCATCTTCAAGCAGAATTTTGTTTATAAAACACCTTAAATCATTATTGAAAAAACTGGACAAAGAAAAAGATGTAAATATTATTATTGGTGGGGATATCAACTTTAACTTACTGAAAGATACACAAGATGTCTCGGAAAAACACGATATAGAGAGATTTGAAAACCTAATGGCATCAATGGGATACGATCTGAAAATCAATTCTGAAACAAGAGCAGAATTAAGACTTGGAAAAATTGTAAAATCTTGTCTTGACCCATTTTTTACAAAATTTCATTCTGATTGTGGCAATGGCTTTGTAGTAAAAACAAAAATAGCAGATCACTATTTCACGGGTTTGGAAACATGGAGTGAAAAAGACTTCTCAATTCCTGACTCTAGAGCTGATATAACTTATAAGCTAAACAACAAAAATATAATCAAACAACTAGAAAATGCAGACTGGAGTTTTTTTAAAACAGCTCACTGACCCAAATGTAATTTATGCGGAAATAGAATCTAGAATTAACCAAATATATTGCTGTAATAAAGTTATAGTTAAGAAAGTAGCAGCAAAAAACAAGTTTAAAAATGAATGGATGGATACAAAGCTATTAAATATAATTAACGTAAAAAATGCACTTTGGAGTAAAATCTGTAAAATTAAAATACCGAGCGAGAATTTAATAAATGAGTATAAAAATATGAAAAAAAACAGGTACAGTTTTGCACTAAACATGCAAAAGAGGAGTACTACAATAAATATTTCTATGAAAATGCTAAAGATAGTAGGAAAATTTGGTATAAACTAAATAACATTATTGGCAAAAATACGAATAGTGTAAACATTGATAAACATTTTAAAGAAACTTTTAAGAATGTATCGATCAAAAAACGTTTGCAGTAAAATGGCAAAGCACTTTTTGGAACAAGTACCAAAACTTAAAAACAATAAACTAGGAAATATTAAAAACAAAGAAAAGGTTCGTGTTAGCAGACGTTCTCTAATAAAACGATGATCATAGATGGCCCCACAAATTATGAATTGTTAAAAATTATTACTGATTTGAAAATTAAATTCTCTACTGGATATGATGGCTTTCACATTGATCATTTTATCAAAATAAAAGAAAACACTGTTAACTTTATGAAAGTTTTAATAAATTCAATCATTGACACAAAAATTTGGCCTGATAAATTAAAAATGCAAATAATCAGACCAATATATAAGAAAGGGAACAAACTGGAGTTTGATGATTATCGACCAGTTACACTTTTGCCTGTTTTAAATAAAATTATTGAAAAGTTTTTTGCCACAAGAATCGAAAGCTTTCTACATAAGTTTAATACAATATAGTAAAAAACAATATGGCTACCAAAAAACAAAAGCACTATTGGTGCATTAACGAGAATAAATAATAATGTTACTAGGGCACTTAATGAAGGAAAATTTGTTGGTGCAATTCTTATTGACCTAACAAAAGCATTCGACACGCTAGACAAAAACATCCTCATGGAAAAACTTTATAAAATTGGCCTAAGAGGAAAAATACTTAAAATCCTAATTAGCTATCTAAATAATAGAAAATGTAGCGTAAAAATTGATAACAAATGTAGTGAATGGTTAGATGTAGAATATGGAGTTCCACAGGGCTCAATCTTAGGACCACTGCTGTTCATTCTTTACCTAAATGATTTAGACGAAATAACCTGGAAACATACCTAACATTATATGCTGACGACATCTTTATGCTATCTATAAACACAAATGAAGCTGATATGATAAAAAACCTACAAAACGACTTCAATAGAATTAACCAATACTTCGTTGAAAATGAACTATATACAAGCAAAGATAAAACTTGTTATCTACAAATTTCAACTTCCCATATGAAAGTTAACATCAACAATAATATTAAGCTGCATGAAAATAATTGTAACAATTATGAGAACTGTAATTGCCCATTCCTAAATAATGTGACCAAAACTAGATACCTTGGAATTGAAATTGATAAAAATTGGAAATTCTATGATCATATCGAAAAATTAATTAGGAAAATACGACAAAATATTCCAATGTTGTACAAAGTAAAACACATAATAAACCATAAAACTAAACAAACCTTGTACGACACGTGGATTATGTCACAAGTAAGGTATGCAAGTAATATTTATTGTTCCACGTCAAATGGATTAATTTTAAGACTGCAGAAAGTTTTGAATAAAGCTGCGAAAGTACTGTTTAGAAACTCAGATAGTAAGAAAACTAAAGATATAAAAGAAAACAATATACTATATCTCAAGCAGATTTTTGTGTATGCCATAATAACCCAAAACTATTTTGAAAATGAATTTAAAACACCAATAGAAAGGAACATGCGAAGAAATAAGAATTGGTTAAAGGTACCTTTATGGGCTAACTCATATGGTAAAAGAAATCTTAATTACTTAATACCGACCATTTTTAATAAAATTCCTCTTTGCCATAGGAATTACAGCTGCAAACACATGATGAAAAGAGAAATGAAAAAATGGTTGATATCAGAACAATAGGAATCAAAAAATTTTTTATAAAGATAAAACAAGGTGGATTAGGATATTTTAACATTACCAGTGTAAATAACTTGTGTATAGAAAACAACAATAACTTGTAATCGTTAACAAAATTGTGGATCATTTTACTTTTGTTTTGCCATTGTAAATAATTTGTATATAGTTTTAATATGTAGAGTATTTATTAACTGAAGTATATAAATTATGTTAAAAAGTGTTTGTTGTTATGCAACCAGCAAGTATGTATCCTACACATACAAACTCCTTCGAGTTTCGTGTAGTAAGTTTAATAAATTATTATTATTATTATTATTATTATTATTATTATTATTATTATTATTATTCAGAGCTTAAAGGCGCCTGTTCACCATTTCTATAGCATTGCCCATATTCTAAACACAGCATCCGCGTTCCAAATTCTCCGTCCTCCAATAGGCTGATGTGGGTCACGTGATCACGTTTTAAATATGAAAATCGCTGCGCTGCAGCGTTGTTCCATTTTTTTTATTTACCGCTCGCTGTTTTCTTTACATTGCTCGAAAATTCTATGGTGTTGCGTCTAGGAGTTGAAAAGGTGAAAAGGCACCTTAAAGCGGTCCGAGACGATGCGCCTATACTACAGAGTACAAACTACAAACTACGACAAGCGAGTTAACGGATTTGTACAGAGCATAAAGTTCTGGGAGCTACAGCCATACCTGGCCACCAGCCCCACCACAACAAAATTACAATCGGTTACATCATGAAACTAAAATTTACCCTATCACCTAATAGAAAACAAAGAACAATGTTACTTTCCCCGCGCTCAAGCATCGTTGCATGTCTACTCCGATATGGTGTACCTCGCATCCTGGTTCACCATTGCTGCATCCTGCAAGCATTGGAACGTTTCGACGTTACCAGGCTTTATCCTGACACCAGCCATACCCTGGCATTTTCGTAACGAGAATGGCCCGGTGGTGTATCGCGCTCATGTCAATTGTGGCATGTCAAAGATCCTGTGTTTTCAGCTTGGATTTCTCAGCTAAATTGACCCTTTCATCGTCGTGGGGCAGATAAACCAGTTTGGAGTCGTGCTCCTTAAAAAAGATCAAAGCCATCAGGTCCGAGAAGAACAGGAGAAGGACCCTGAGGTGTCTCGTGCTCATGTCGAGTGAGGTATGTCAAAGATCCTGGATTTTTCGCTTGGATTTCTCCACCTAAATTGTTCCCCTCGTCGTCGTGAGGCAGATAACGCAGTTTGGGTTCGTGCTCCCTAAAAGCAATAACAAACAAAAACAAACAAATCTTAATTCCAGCTAAATTGTTTCTCTCGCCGTCTACAGTGAGGCAGATAACCCGGTTTGAGTTCTGCGCCCTTAACTAAAAACAACACCAACCCTTAGCTCGATTGCGGGAAGTAAAAGATCCTAGGTATTTCCTAGCAAAATTGTTTCTCTTCGCCCCGAAACAACCTTAGCAGTAGAAACGGACTTTAATTCGACAGTTTCCCTCAGCTCGTCTTCTCCTGCAGTTTTTTTCTGAAAATTCTCGTGTATTCACGAATTATAATCAGCAATGCCTACCGGCCGTGCTAATACGGTAACTTAATTGTCACTAAATTTATGGTAAATAGCAAAAAAAAAAAAAAAAAAAATTACGTTTACTTTCCCTTAACAGATACTTATAGTTACAAACACTGAGTATCAGATGATGCTGTTAAAATTTTTATTCGCGAATTTTCCTATGTTGCCGATGGTTTTTTTTTTCTTTTTATTTATTTTTTTAATTTTCAAAACAAAATAAACTCTAGTATCCTACAGTTTTGTTGTGGAGTACATATGTATTAATGCCAAGTTCAGCCAAGCTCAGAGTAGAAATGTTGTGCATTGAAAAAAGTCTCCATTAGATGCAAGTTTTAGTTGTGACACACCTCTGAACGGTTCACCAATAGTTTTTTTTTTATACGGATCCGATTCATACGCGCTTAAACGGAACTCAGGCGTCAGCCAGATCACGTTTTTAGCAGCCAGGTTTTGGTCGGCCGGACACATTTTTGGTTGCGGTTTTCAGATGATATATGTTTAGCCGAAGCGAGAGCGGATTCGTTCCAAGACGATTGTGTGAATGGAACTCCAGCTGATATGGCCATTAGATCCAGGAAGTGTTTGGTGAAAGTGTTGACGCGTGATCGGAGATATTTTGGTTTTTTTTTTTTTTAGACTTCGGCTTAAAAACACGTTTCGTGCGCTAAGTAAAAACCCACGCGTACACTCTCGAGAACCACTTAATTATTTTTTAGGGGCCAAACGTGTCTCAGAAAGACCCCGAAACGTCGCAAAAACTCTTTATGTTATAGTTTGCGCACCATTTTGACTTACTCCCTCTACATCGAATTGGCCGGGCAGTAGTGGTCCATTACCGTGTTCAGTCCCTCCGCCATCATTCACAGATTCCCCTCACGTGTAGATAATTTATCGTTCATTCAAGGCCTATTACGTAACAGCCTTCCTACTAGCTGCCATGAAAGTATAAGGTTCAATGGTGTAAACGTAATGTGAATTTGGGAGGACATTTACTGTAGAATACTACCCCCCTCCCCCCAACCCACCGACCTTCCGACTCGGTAATGTGAGTTCTTTTGTCTTTGTCTTCTGGTGGACCTTTCCTCTTCTTTTGTTCCTAAACTGGCTACGAAATCCAAACACGTTACAAAAGAAGAAAAAAAAATGGCTTCTACACGCTCTTTCTCCCTACATTAAGTCCGTCCTATTTAACTTGAATTGTAGCGTGACACGTAAGCGTCCCGTGTCCATCATGAGCGCGGTCCACTTCCCTCAGGCCATCGTCGACACCGCTCCCCCCGAAACATCAACGGAACAACGTATGTAATTTGAACTCTCATTTGATGTCCAAGCCGGGTATGACTGGACGGGACGGGACTGCATTTGACTGCTGTCGTGACTCGAAGACCTTGTCAAGTCCGATGTCATTCATGTTGTAATTTTTTCAGTTTTTTTTTTTTTCGGTCATTGATGAAGCGGTGTGTTTTGTGCTTTCAGATGGCGGGTTTTTTTTTTTTCTTCTTCCCGTCCCATTTCTTAGTATTTTTCTATCCCATCATCTGCATGCATTTCTAGAATGTCATAATACTGACAGCCGTGTCTTTTTCGGACGTCCTGATGAGGGTAATTAACGCTAGCGCCGGCCTTTTGTTGTTCCCAAGTCTCTTTTTTTTTTAAGTATATGTAGATGTTATGCTGAAAATTCTTGCCCGTCGACAAGACCTTTCCCTAGGCTGCATGCTCCCTGGCTCCAGGGTTTAAAAAGTGAATATTTTTATACACGGGGTGGGCTACTATGAACACACAATGACAAAAACAAACAAAAAATAGCTAGTATATTCTGAAGAGAAATATTCTTTTCGAAAGCGACAAAAAAATAAAAAAAAACAGAAATGCCAAACTTGTCATCCACTTTCTTGTTTATGCAAACTAAGTGCAATTTTGCTTTTGTCCCAGAAAAGGACCGTAGAATCGTAGTTCCCAGGCTGACACTGAACTATATTCTAATCTAGCTGTACTGCAAAAATTTTGAAATACAGTCGAATCCTTCAACAGGCGCAAAAATTTAACAAAGGGATCGATTCAGCCGAAGGGCGATCCAGAATGAAATCTTGGAGGGGGTCGCAAGGTGTTTTTTCTGCGTTTTAATGCATTTTTTGCTTAATTTAACTGAGTGTTTTCAAAAATTCTGACCGTTTTTTCGAATTTATTTTCTTTGGAGGGGCTGTAGCCCCTTCGGCCCCCTCCCTCGGATTTGCCTTGAGGTCACCCCCAGTCGATACGGCAGATGAAGAATTTAGCCGTACTTCGAAGATTTTTAACAGATTTACAGAACCACTTTTAGTTCATAGGTGTAGATATGATAGTTGTCGTATTGGTGCCAGCACTGAAGTATTGGCGTTTAAATAGGTACACGAATGCATTCTCTTTACAAGAAACGTTTTATTTCCATTTAAATGTTAAACAACACAGGATGGAGAGAATACTCTTCTGCATGGCTTGCGTCTGCTTGGCACCAATGGAAAGAGAACAGTTTTAATGTTGTCGGGCCGTTGAGAATGCTCAGTCAGCTCCCATTCCAGTCCCTGTAGAAATAGAAACATCATCTTACGTCATTTCTTGTGCTTTTGATGGCTGTTTTTACCACACATACGTTGTAACTGTTACCAAGCCGATATTTATACCCGATTCCGTTACTAACACGCACATTAGGTTTAGTTTGAGGAAAGGTCTTTTAAAAGATAGCTAACAATGCTCTCAGGAGCGAAAGACAGTGTGACGTCATTTTGTCTCACGCGAATCGAGCACGTATGCAATATGACAGAAGCTGCGGAATTGCCGATTAACCCAGATCAAGCTGAATAAAAAGTGGTGCACAGGATGGCAAACAATGAAGCCCCCCCCCCCTCCCCTCTCCCCAGAGTAAACCAAAGCATGATAGGGAAAAAATGAAAGTATCGATAGGTAGCACATTTTATTGTGGGCTTCTGTGCTGACCACTTTGGCGGTGGTGAATTTTTATTATTGTTTTTTATACATTAGGATTGACAATTGGCTTGGCCAAGCTTTGTGATGCATTATTTTATTATTACATAAGAAATATTGACAATGATACCGAGCATTTCCCTTCACTTGTCCCTCACGTTTTGGCGATGCCGTCGGAGACCATCGTGTCCCTGGTAGGTCTAACCTTGGTGGCAAGGCATTCGTGACCAGAATCTTATTCCATCAACCCTTCCTTTAAAGCCGAGCCATTGCCTTCATTTAAACTTTTAAACTTTTGTAATTCATAATTTTTAGTTTTATGTCGAAGAGAAGTAAGCAAACCTCAGGTCCTTGCCATGCCGATTGCATCTTCACCAATTTTTATTTTTAAATTTTTTATTAATAAGTGTTTTTAAGATTGTACATTTGACTTAGGATGATTTAACCTGCATTTTTATTCCTTTTTCCATGTTTTTATTGTTTCTTTTTATTCATGTTAGCTGGTCCTTTAATTTCAGACTAGTATAAGTGGAGGATGAGCTCCCTTCTCTGTCCTATACAGTTTCTTTGCTGTATGAATGAATTTATTATTATTATTATTAAGTTCAGTATTCAGTGTTCACTCCATTGGCGTCACGAACAGATTGAAGGCAGCAGGGTAGGACGGCAAAAGTGACTCAAAAGCGTCCGTGTTTCTTTGGTAATGAAGAGTGGCCCTAATTCTCCCGGTCTGAGTGTCTGTGAAAACTATGGATCTATCTTGAAGGACGATGTTGAAAAAAGGATGCTGTCTGAACCTCAATCAACTCAGTTTAGTCGTACCAGGATGGAGGAGCACATCGACGCTGTGCTTCGGGAAATGGAGTTTAACACGGAGCTTTTTGAGTCACTTGTGTATTCCTACCCTGGTCGTCTTCAATCTATTCGTGACGCCAGTGTAGTGAACACTGAACATTGAGCTTGTGATTAGACACCGACAATAAAATGTGCTACCAACAGGTACTTTCTATCATGCGTTACTCTGGAGAGGGGGGGGGGGCTATCATTATTTGGCACCCCTTAGATCGGTTACGTCCCGTTTCGCCAAATCCCGTTTCGTCAAATACCGTTCACGAAATTTTAGGCGCACGAAACACTTAAAACACTTAAACACGAACATTTATAACATGATAATGGTCAGACATTTACAGACAAACTCCAGTTTTGCAGAATCCCGCTTTGCAGAATAATTTGTTTCAAATTACGTGACTTGCTCGCGCTGCCGTGCTCGCTGAGGCTAAACACCTAAAATTACAAACCGCAACTAATCACAAATTAATTCCAATTAGGCATGTCCTTTTAACTTCTGCGTTGTTAAATTTTTGAAAAATATTTTGATTCTGCGAAATGGGATTCTGCAAAACGGGAATTCCTGTTTGGGAAAGGGTAACCATTACGTGTATAACTAAATATTCTTAAAAGAGAACCTTGGCATTGAGGTAATGACGACCAAGTATTTTACACAATATTTTAAAGTACACGTTTTTCCGTCTGTATTGCCAGTTTTCAAAACGCTAATAAATATATTGGTCTTATTCTGCCACTGCTTGATTCTGTTAAATGTATGCCTTTTAAAGCTCCATTACATAAAAATATGGTGTCAAATTTCGTATACGTAAAATTTTGTCAAGTTTGTTTTGGCGAAACGGGATTGGCCCCTGAGGCAAAAACTGTTATATAGTTCGTTACAATAAACGTAAACCGTGGAAGAAGCTTCAGCCTGAACGGCCGATGAACACGCTTGTCGAACGTTCTCGGAACACAAAACCATGCGTTATACTTAGCTCCATTCGTAAAACAACACGTTTTAAAAGAGAATGTTGGATTTAAAAAAATAAAACTTGAGCAGCCAGGTTATGAACTTTCTTTAA